>JAFFST010045289.1:222489-237926 GCA_022414735.1 Noturus placidus
TGGTTTGATGTTCCAAAACACTTAAGTGTGACAAACATGCAAAGGAACAGGAAATGAGGAAGGGGGCAAACACTTTTTCACACCACTGTACATGTAACCTTCTGTCCCCCAAGACGTAATCATCAACTTGTAAATGCCTTGGTGGAAGAATGGAGTAACATCTCACATGAACTCGTTCTCATACTCACTCACAATCACACCGCGAGAGAGTTGATGCAGGAGCAAGGACCTACCCTGGGGCCTATCGGCTCCTTTAAAAAACACCCATACACACATTAATCACAGTCAATGAAAAAACACTTTACCTCAAACACAATTAAAAAAAAAAGTAATAAATTGACCAATGTCAAAAACTTCAAAGCAATTCACAATCAATAACAAAAGGAAACAAAAGTAAATAAGGAGATCATTGAAACAGAAAATACAATGACACAAAAAAAGATCGAAACACAAGGAAAGGACAACAGAAAATAGTCCTAAATTATCTTTATCTAGATTTTTGTCTATCAGATCTGTCTTCCATATCAAAGATTAATGTTAGACCTGAAGTAAATGTGTATTTTAAATGAAAATTCTGAGAAGACAAGTTTAATTTAAATTTAATGCTGTCAGATTAAGAATAGGGATTATTTATATTGTGTTAACAGCATATTAGAAGAAGAGCTACAGACATAAGCACACAGACAATTGTTCATGGACAGGAGGGACCCACTGCATGATTTAGAGGACATTATGTTTCAGAATGCTTCCATGCACTCAAATGCATAGCTTTTGGAACACAAGCTTTTATTTGTGGCCCATACGATCATGGCATGTGGCACCATTTATCATGAAACTGGAGATTCAGGTGGAGAGAGTGAATCAATAGTTTGTGTAATTCAGAAAGGAAATTTCTAAATGTTAGGCAATTACATTGAGTTATCTGATGCCCCAGACCAGTCTATCCACAAGCTACAATTACAAACTACCCAGGAGGGACATGCCATATTCATGTCCCTTTGTATCAGACTCTGGTGAACAAAGGAATTACATGAACTGGTTTTCCATTAATGTCCATGGTGTATATACTACAGAATTAATTTTTTTTCACTTATGATTACCTAATCTCATCTCTACTCAATGTGAAACAATACATAATGCAAGTTTGCCTGCTGGTGGCTCAGGTACCTTTGCCACTGACACTACATCCAGGTTGATATTTGTACAGTGTCAATTTCAGTGCTTTCAATGCAAAAACATGATTAGTGGATAAATAAGTAATTTAATATAATATATGCACATTTCAGTTTTTTTATTGTAATAAAACAGATTATGATAAACAAGTATAAGATTATTACGCTTATTTCTAGATAGTTTTAATAGTTTAAAGATTTTGTTTATTTATCCGTAGATCTTTCAAAAATCATCTACTCATAGAATAATAAAATGTCAAAAAATACTTGTAATAATCCTATAGACATTTTAAAGGGTATAATTGGGCGGCTGTGGCTCAGTCGGTAGAGCGGGTTGTCCACTAATCCACTAATCGTAGGGTTGATGGTTCGAATCCCGGCCCGGGTGATCCCATGCCGAAGTGTCCTTGGGCAAGACACTGAACCCTAAGTTGCCCCCGATGGCAAGCTAGCACCTTGCATGCAGCTCTGCTACCATTGGAGTGTGAGTGTGTCTCATTTGTAAGTCGCTTTGGATAAAAGCGTCTGCTAAATGAATAAATGTAAATGTAAATTTAAGGATTGGATTATGTAACATGGCTATGAAACTACATGAGAACCATTATAGGGAACATTTCTCTCACACTCAACAGCTTTAGGCAATATTTGGATTTTGAAATACAGTCCCCTCTGTAACTATTGGAAGACATTTGTGTTTGAGATCAAAAGATGAAAATGAGAAGAGAGGTTAGAATTTGAGCTTTTATTTCCTGGTATTTATATTTAGATGTGTTAAAAACATAACACATTTTATATCTGACCATTCAATATGTAGGTGAGCAAAAAATGGTACATGTGTCTGAGAGGTGTTTCTTGTTACCCAGGTGTGTCCTGTTAGACTGATTGTTTAAACAGTAGCTCTGAACATCAACTCTCGGTTTTAGCCTTCAGTTTTAGACTGCTTTTGTTGTTAAAAAGGATAAGTCATGAAGATCAGAGCTGCCTATGAGAAAAAAGCAAGCCATTTTGAAGCTGAAAAAAAGAGGGAAAATTAATCAGAAGCATTGCACAAGCATTGGACATAGCCAATACAACAATTCGGATGTCCTGAAAAAGAAACAAAAAACATTGATGTACTGAGCAACAGACACTGAATGGGTCGGCCAAGGAAAACAACAATAGCTGAGAGAATCATTGTGAGAGCTGTGAAGGAGAAACCCAAAAATAACAGGCAGTGACCTCACCATCAACCTCCATAGGGTAGGGATGCAGGTATCACAAGCCAACAATCAAAGAAAACTGTGAGAGCAGAAATATAGAGGCTATACCACAAGATGCAATCCACTCATCAGCAATAAGAATCGGAAAGCCAGATTGGAATTTGCAAAGAAATACAAAGATGAGCCACAAATGTTCGGAAACCAGGATTAGCCTCTACCAAAGTGATGAAAAGGTCAAAGTGTGGAGAAAAAAAGGATCTGCTCATCTGTGAAACATGGTGGAGGTAGTGTCATGGCTTGGGTTTGAATGGCTGCTTTTTGGAATGGGCTCATCTTTTTTTGGTGATGTAACACATGGTAACAGCAGAATGAATTCAGAAGTTTACAGGAACATTTTGTCTGACTATTTACAGAGAAATGCATTAATCAGGAGGAACTTCATCATGCAGCCAGACAATGATCCAAAACACACTGCCAACATAACAAATTATTTTATCAGGAGGGGGAGGGGGGAGTAGAGTATTTTAGACTAGTCAAGTCAATCACCAGACCTTAACCCAATTGAGCATGCTTTTCACCTCCTGAAGAGGAGACTGAAAGGAGAAACCTCCCTGAAACAAACAACAACTGAAAAAAGCTGCAGTAAAAGTCTGGAAAATCTTCACAAAAGAACAAACCAACAATTTGGTGATGTCAGAGGGTCGCAGGCTTGATGCAGTTATGACAAGCAAAGAATATGTAACCAAATATTAAGTGTTATTTACTTTAAGACATTGGACATTTTCACTTAGGGGTGTACTCACTTTTGTTGCCAGCGGTTTAGACATTAATGGCTGTATGTTGAGTTATTTTGAGGGAACAGTAAATTTACACTGTTACACAAGCGGTACACTCACTACTTTACATTGTAGCAAAGTGTCATTTCTTCAGTGTTGTCACATGAAAAGATATAATCAAATATTTACGAAAATGTGAGGGGTGTACTTACTTTTGCGAGATACTGTAAATACCACTAAATAAAAGATTAAACCCTAAACTCTCCTATCTTTTGATCTCAAACCCTCTTTGGTGTGTAACAAATAAATTGTCCTTCCTGTTACAAAAGTTTTGGAGGGGACCGTATCTGGCAGTTGATGCATTAGCTTTGCATTAACTCAATGTTTGAGAATTCATTTGGACAGAGGGTGGTCCTGTTTAATTTACATTTAAATATGTCTCTAAGGATTATTATTGTTTTTCAAGAAAATCACTTTGATTTTTAACGTGTCCTCTGGAAGGCATAACTTACAAGTAAAATTTCATTTTATTGCTCATCTCCTCCACAGACATGTTGTTAAATGCAAAGATGGCTAAGATTCAATATTGAGGAGAGAATAAGACTTATTGAACAAGATCATACATGTTGCAAACTAACTCACTCCCCAAAGTGGAAAAAAGTGCTATTGCATCATTTCCTCTGCTTTTCATCAGAGGAAGTTGATACAAAGTGCTGTGAACTCACGCAGCGAATAACACACATACATGGCTGCCTCCACTTATTTTAACTAGGACACTTAACCTACTTAACCCACTTATCAGGTCATAGTTTAGTGCAAAAGCGCTCTAGTCACCACTGTTTCTCTTCTATAATGAAAGGGTCTAATAGACAGTGCATAAAACTTTCTGAGTGGGTGAGGGGGAAAATGTACTGTGTTACTATATACTGCAGTGGAGCTCATACTTAAACAGAGCATGTACACTTAATCTCCAATTTAATGAGAAAATCTGTACATTTTTATGAAGTTATCCAATCAACCAATCAGGTGGCAGCAGCACCATGAGTAAAATCATGCAGGACAAAAGCTTCAGGTAATGTTCACAACACAATTGTCAGAGATTGTCACACACAACTGTCTCTAGAGTTTACAGAGAATGGTGTGAAAACAAACCCATCCTGCCTGTGAAGAGTCTGCAGGTTGAAACCTTGTTGTCAAAGAGATAAGTGGAGAATGACCAGACTGGGTTAAGCTGACAGGAAATCTATAGACCTCTATAAGCACTCTTTACAAACAAAGTGAGCAGAAAACGTCTGAGAATACACATCAAAGGCTGAGGCAGGTTGGCTACAACAGCAGAAGACACATTGGGTTCTACTCCTGTCAGTCAAGAACAGGAATCTGATGCTGACATGAGCACATACTCACCCAAACTGCCAGTTGGAGACTGGAAAAAGACAAGGTGATTTTTTTCCCCTAATCTTCAACTGTCCAGTTTGGGTGAGTCTGTTTCCATGATAGTATCTGATTCCTGTTCTTGGCTGACAGGAGTAGGTCAATGTGGTTTCCTGCTGTTGTAGCCCATCTACCTCAAGGTTTGATGTTTTGTGCACACTGAGATACTTTTCTGCTCATCACAGTTGTAAAGACTGATTATATGAGTTGCAGTTATTACAGTGTCTCATCTCATAAGGAAGCACTTAGAAGCTTCTGACGCTTATGCACGAGTTTTATTTGCTGATTTTAGTTCTGCTTTCGATACTGTCCGCCCTCATCTGCTAGTACAGAGGCTCTCTGACATGAAAGTCAATCCTTTAATCATCAAATGGTTCTACTCTCTTTTAACAAATAGGTCGCAACAAGTGAAGGTAAACGCCACACTCTCCAAGACCAAATATTGTAGCACAGGGGCACTCCAAGGAGCTGTCAGCTCCCCACTCTTGTTCACACTTTATACTAATGAGTATAGAAGTATTGAGCCCAACAACTTTGTCATAAAATTTTCCGATGACACAATCATTTTAAGTTTATTGCGTGCTGGCGATTGCCCTTCAACCGACTATAGGGAGATCGACTTCTTTAAGGATTGGTGTGTGAGTAATCATCTCCTTATTAATAATATGAAAACTAAAGAGATGATATTTGATCCCAGGGATGTGAGAGCCCATGACTACGTAGTAATTGGTGACAGAGAAATTGAGCAAGTAACTTCATATAAGTACTTGGGTATACAATTAGATAACCAATTAAAAGGAAATGTGCATGTCGACTATCTGTGTGCCAAATTGGCCCAAAGACTGCACTTTCTCCGCAGATTGAGATTGGTTGGGGTGAGCACTAAGATCATGACTTTATTTTATAACGCTGTGTTGGGAAGTCTGATTAGATATGGTATGGCATCCTGGTTTGGCCCCCTTACCATCCAGTGCAAAGCAAAAATTGAAAAACTAATAAAAACTGCAATGAAGGTTATGGGTAAGAAAGACTACACTTCCCTTCAGACAACCTTTGAAAATATAGTGGTCTCCCAGGCACAGAAAATCTTGAAGGACTGTTCCCATATGCACTCGGAATATAATGTCTTACCGTCGGGGAAACGATATAGAGCTAGCATATGCAAAAGTAATCGCTATAAGTTATCCTTTATTCAGACTTCCATTGCGCTCCTAAATAAACAAACTGCTCGGTTTAAGATGGCTTGAATAACGGCCGGCATTTTATAATTTTCTTAGCTTAGTTTAATATTGTCCATGTGTTTGTACCTGGTTTCTATCAACCAGTGTTTTATGTGTTCAGCTATTGTATGGTAGTTAAAATTTTAAGTCTGATACATCATTCCCTTTTGGTGTGGCTAAGTGCAATTCACATCGATAATGGTTTTTACTACACTCTGGTATTGGACCCTGGAATTACTGTTTTGATGTATAGGGGTGGATAAATGGATATGTGCAATGTAAAGTATATACATGTTGTTTGTATTATGTATGGAAATGTAGTCTATATATGTTATTGGTGTTCACTGTAGCCAAATGCAGCATTGTTGCCCAAGACAAATTTCCCTCACGGGACAATAAAGTTTAACTAACTAACTAACTAACTAACTAACTAACTAACTAACTAACTAACTAACTAACTAACTAACTAACTATATCCTTCTTGGCAGCTAAACTGATCTGGCCATTTTCCTCTGACTCCTCTTAACAAGGCGTTTCCACCCAGAGAACTGTCGCTGACTCTGTGTTTTATGTTTTTTGATGTTCAAATCCCAGGAGATCAGCAGTTTCTGAAATACTCAAACCAGCCCGTCTGGCACCAACAACCTTGACACGATCAAAGTCACAGAGATCACACTTTTTCTTCATTCCGATATTTGATGTGAACATTAACTGAAACTCTTGACCTCTATCTGCATTATTTTTCCACTGTGCTACCTCCACATGATTGGCTGATGCATAAATGAGCAGATGTACAGGTATTCCTATTAAAGTGGACAGTGAGTGTATATCTTATCGCAAAATGAGCACTGCTACAGCACGACCACTAATAAAATTTAACAAGTTTGGTATTTTGTTCTTATTCTGAATGCAATTGTGTGTTAAATACTAATTGTCTTGAAGTGTGCAAGACATGCATGTGGAAACTGTGACAGAACAAGCAGTAAACTGTGACAGCTACTGAAATGACGGAGGCAGACTGAAAAAAATGAAAAAGGGCTGAGGATGTACATGTGAAATTTAGAGTAATATTGTGGTATTTCAATGCTGACCTCCAGTGGCTATGATGATTATATCTTTGCCTGGGGCAAGGTTTGAAGTGGGTAAATAAAAAAAATATAGAAGACCTACAGTCATGTGAAAAAATAAGTACAACCCATGGAAATTGTTGCCCTTTTTTGACATATTTGGACAAGCAAACATTTGCTCATCTTTGAAACAATTCCTATTAATAAAATTGACACACTCTATCAAATGACATGTAAAATAGACATTTTGTAGTAATTTTCACAATTTAAATTAACAAAAAATACAAAAAACGAACAAACAGATCAGTCACATGGAAAAGTAATTATACCAATACATTATTCACACCTTCACATCCATAATATTAGAATCAGGTGTTCGAGATTGGGTGCCAGTGATTAGAACCTACTTAGGGAGTACACGTGGAACCTGTCTTATTTATACCCCTTTCATATCTAGTGTCTGGTGTTCCTTTTTTTATTAAGTTATGGCACAGATTTCAAATGGCAATTTGTCCAGGACTGGCCATCCCAGGAAATTTAGACCAAGAGCAGACCATCTGGTGCAAAAAGAAATATGAAAGAACTCCAAAATTTTATCACAGGATGTGCTAGTAAGTCTTGTAACTGTTTGTGTCAAAGTGCATGCTTCTACTATCAGAAAGAGATTGCACAAATGTGACCTGCATGGGAGGCGTGCCAGGAAAAAGCTTTGCAAGACCACAGTTTGCTAGTGAGCATAGAGGCAAAGACCAGGCCTTTTGGAATGACCAAAGATACCAAAGATAGAGTTGTTTGGCCACAGTAACAGCAGACATGTTTAGTTTAGACAAAAGACAGCTTTTCCAGAGAAGCACCTCATACCAACTGTGAAGCACCACAGTGGGAATAATATAGTTTGCAGTTGCTTCGCTGCCTCAGGGACTGGACAGCTTGCATTCATTGATTCAAATATGAATTCTGCCTCATATCAAAAAGCTTTTGAAAATAATGTGAGGCCATTTGTCTGAAATTTAAAGTAAAAAAAAAAACATGTTATTTTTATTATTACATAATTTCATTGCAATTGGTTTAATTAACCAGACTGGTTAAATTGGCCATCTATAGGCCATCCATAGCAGTGGTTCTCCATTTCAATCGATAGAACTCAATGTCATGTTTTCTTAAATTTCTTCCAGCTCATCCATTGGTTACAGTATCAAGCTCTCCAAGTGTCAGGTGTGCTAGAACAGGGTATACATGAATATATAGCATATTACATGTGTGATGTACTGCAGAGTTTGATGAGTTCTGGTTCCTAAAAAGCCAAAATATGCAAAGAAATCCATTGTATGGTACTTGAACTTGTGACAGTAAAGGTTATCTTCTAATGTTGTTATAGGATGGATTATTGGATGTCAAACAATATAACTTTTAAAAATTTATTTACAGTTGATGCTTGTGAATTATGTATTTCTACTTACTTTCTTTTTAATAATAAAAATAACATTACAGGAAAATTGACTAAAAGAATTTATTGGCTTTATTCTGTTTTTAAATTAAACTTTATTAAATAATTTCAGCACTTATTACAATCACTCATTCATACATACATATCATAGTCATATATACAAAACAGAAATACACATAACTGTAACATTCCAACACCGAATGTACATATATTGCACATACATTTATACATATATACATATTTTTCACAATATTTACAGAATATTTTCAAAATATTTACACAAAACCTTTCCATACTTAAGTAAGACTGAAACTCCCCAGCAAAGTACCCATGAAGAAAAAAGGTTTCCTTCCTCCCCAACACCCCCATGTACAAAAATACCTCAAGTTGCACTAGTGAAAGAACCTTGTGCTATCCTGCCCTCAAGTGGTCAAATAGTACAAACAAAATGTTGTGGAAAAACAAACAAACAAACAAACAAACAAACAAACATACAAGTAAATAAATAAATAAATAAATAAATAAATAAATAAATAAATGTGAATATACTATACGCATGTGTAGAAATAAAACTATAGGTTTAATTCAGGAAAACTGGTACAGTGAACGTGTAAATTATTGTTACTAAGCTCTTGCAGTGTTGCAGTGCTTCATGGAACATGACTTAATTAATGTAACATCATTTAATAGGGTGTGGTATATGGTAAGCATCAAACAGAGCGTTTCACCTCAAAACATTAAAATTTTAAATTGAATAAATATAAATTTTCCATCCATCCATCCATCCATCCATCCTTCTTATCCTTCAGGGTCACGCATAACCTGGAGCCTATCTCCGGACCATCGGGCATAAGGCGGGGCATACCCTGTACAGGGTGCCAAACCATCGCAGAGCACACTATCACACACACATTCACACACTGCGGACACTTTGGACATGCCAATTAGCCAAGCATGCATGTCTTTAGACTAGGGGAGGAAACGGTAGTACCTGGAGGAAACCCCGGCAGCAGTGGAAAACATGCAAACTCCACACACAGGGAAGCGGCAGGAATCAAACCCACAACCCTGGCAGTGTGAGGCAAACGCGTTAACCACTAAGCCACTGTGCGCCATATATATACATTTTATTTAATTAATTTATAATGATGATGATGATTATTATTATTATTATTATTAGTAGTAGTATTATTATTATTTAGCCAAACATGGATTGGTAATTTGAGATATCATGGTTATTTTTATGACAGTACTAAAATGCTATACATAGAGAGAAGAAAAATTAGGAAACACCCCACAACAATCGTAAAATAGTGATGGAGTCTATGTATATTAAATTGTGTTTTTAGGAAGCATCTTAATAAGCAGGGGAATAAGGTAGTTTGGGAATTATATAGTGTTTCTTACAGTGGGGGAAAAAGTATTTGATCCCCTGCTGATTTTGTACGTTTGCCTACTAACAAAGAAATGATCAGTCTATAATTTTAATGGTAGGTTTATTTGAACAGTGAGAGACTGAATAACAACAAAAAAATCCAGAAAAATGTTATAAATTGATTTGCATTTTAATGAGGGAAATAAGTATTTTACCCCCTCTCAATCAGAAAGATTTCTGGCTCTCAGGTGCCTTTTATACAGGTAACGAGCTGAGATTAGGAGCAGACGCTTAAAGGGAGTACTCCAAATCTCAGCTTGTTACCTGTATAAAAGATACCTGTCCACAGAAGCAATCAATCAATCAGATTCCAAACTCTCCATCTCCAAGACCAAAGAGCTCTCCAAGGATGTCAGGGACAAGATTGTAGACCTACACAAATCTGGAATGGGTTTGGAGGAGGAGGAATGCTGCCTATGACCCCAAGAACACCATCACCACCGTCAAACATCGAGGTGGAAACATTATGTTTTGGGGGTGTTTTTCTGCTAAGGGGAGAGGACAACTTCACCGCATCAAAGGGACGTTGGACGGGGACATGTACCATCAAATCTTGGGTGAGAACCTCCTTCCCTCAGCCAGGGCATTGAAAATATCAAGTAATTACTAAGTCATTACCAAGTCTTAAGTCATGTTTTGCAGAGGGGTCAAATACTTATTTCCCTCATTAAAATGCAAATCAATTTATAACATTTTTGACAGGCGTTTTTCTGGAATTTTTGGTTGTTATTCTGTCTCTCACTGTTCCAATAAACCTACCATTAAAATTATACACTGATCATGTCTTTGTCAGTGGGCAAAAATTACAAAATCAGCAGGGGATCAAATACTTTTTCCCCCACTGTAGGCCTGCTAGAGATTTTTACTTAATTTTATAAAGGATTGATCTTGAATTTGGAAACTGTTGTTTCTAAACCATGCTATTGTTGTTACTGCTGAAGTGAATTATAAGAAATTATTGATCCTTAATGTTTAAATGTGATTTACTGGTGACATGAACAAGCATGCTACTGTATTTTCTTTTAATTGTTATCGAGTTTCAAAGAAAATGCCTAAACCACTGGAACTCCATGTTACAAATGACCAAACATATCATCCTAAATTACCATATCACTTTAGTCAGACTTGATAAAAGGGTAAGCCATATGTGTTTCCTGTTATTTCCATATAAAGCTTATTCAGGTGTAAGTCGATAATTATGTTTGCTCTCACTCTTCATTCGTGGTTTTTATTTTTTGTAATAATGTGTTACAAATACCACATTAGCACATTTTAATGCTCTCAGCCAATGAGAGACTGCAGATCCAGGCCTATTTCCATATTTATTATAGGAATGACTTCAGTGTTTACAATCCAACTGACCTTCTTTACAGACAGAAATGATATCCAGCACCTAAATACTTATTAAAGCTACCTTGTTCAGGAGAAAATGGAAAAGTAGCAGTGGTCTGACTGGCTAATTTCCATGTTGGAAAAGAATTGTGCCTATGTACTATCCTTGGAATATGGGAATTGTGAATATGTACAAATACTAACCAATAAGTATGTAAAATATGTATGCGTTTTCAAAAGTTGTACACAAATTGAGTATGGACAAAGTTTAAATGCATACTTAAAAAAATAAGTTACATGCATACTAAAAAAATAAGTATACATAGTTATTTTTTGTAAGTATGCATACTTAAAATTCTAGTATGCATATTTATTTTTGAA
The DNA here is from genome assembly GCA_022414735.1 of Noturus placidus. Taxonomy (NCBI): domain Eukaryota; kingdom Metazoa; phylum Chordata; class Actinopteri; order Siluriformes; family Ictaluridae; genus Noturus; species Noturus placidus. The sequence goes on from JAFFST010045289.1 coordinate 233,953, forward strand.
GTATGCATTTAAACTTTGTGTCCATACTCAATTGGTGTACAACTTTTAAAAACGCATACATATTTTGCATACTTATTGTTTAGTATTTGTACGTGTGGATTTCCTACAGGTTCTCTCTCACCTCTACAATTTGAGTATGCATACTTCCTTTTTATGTATGATGCATATAAACTTTATGCATATTCTTAGCTTTTGTACAAATACTAAACAATAAGTAGGCAAAATATGTATGCATACATAAGTGAAAAGTTGTACACAAATTGAGTATGGACAAAATTTACATGCATACTAGAATGCATACTTAAATGCATACTAGAATGTTAAGTATGCATACTTAAAAAAATAAGTATGTATACTTATTTTAAAGAATGCATAATTTAATATAGCGCTTTTTTACAGTGGTACATTGTCTCAAAGCAGCTTTACAGAAATATCATTTTTACATTTACAAGCGACTTACTAATGAGAGCACATTCACACACCAATGGTAGCAGAGCTGCCATGCAAGGTGCTAGCTTGCCATTGGGGGCAACTTAGGGTTCAGTGTCTTGCCCAAGGACACTTCGGCATGGGATCACCCGGGCCGGGATTCGAACCGCCAACGCCACGGTTAGTGGATTAGTGGACAACCCGCTCTACCGACTGAGCCACAGCCGCCCTGATATATGATTGCAATGGTGAGTCGGCATAATGGGTAGTGTAATGGGTTCAGCTGAGCAGGTTCAATTCTGAACTGTGGTCACTTATTTTTTAAGTATGCATAAAATCCTAGTATGCATACTTATTTTTTTTTTAGTTATCATCAACTAACATTACAATGATCAACCTCCTATGCTTAATATGATGGTGTTCGCTGTTTTCAAAATAAATTTAGTTTTAAAGACTTTGATTCACAGTATTTGTATGGGTTTCTGTTGTTGAGTAAAATTCGGTATTATGTTTAAAACATTGGTTGGAAAAATATTGTGGTGATCTCATATAGATATATGATACATTCCCTAGTTGACAAGGTTGATTTCTTTGCAGGCAAAGACTGAAATCAATTTGTTGTAAAGTACAATCAAATAAGACCAGAACAAAAGCCAACACAATGCCACAAAATACAACACATATAGTAAAGGCCTATGAGTGCAGTACAATTATTACACACACAGGGGCGTTAGAAGAGCACACTGCACACCATCAAATATTTATAAACTGTAGAAGTTTAATTTGTGTTCATACAATTTTCTTATGATTCAAATATGAATGATAATATTTTGAATAGTTTATTGCTTCACAATAAAATGCGTTGGTTGGATACATCCATTTATAGCAAGACAATACATTCAAGTTAAACACTGTTGTCATACAGTATCTTTTACATTTTTTTCATTTTCATCAGTGGCTTGGAAAGCGATCCAGCACACCTTTTACCTCCCACAGTGCAGCAGGTCACAGTCTATGATAAAATAAGACTGCACATGTATGTGCCAACAAAAGTGAGTGCATGTGCCCTGTATGTGTGCACCTTCATGCAGGAAAATAGATGTTATAAATGTTATAAGTTTTAAACATCTTCATTCACCTTAAAATGTTTATCCTGAAGAAGTGTCCAGTGGGTTTTTCTGTGCATACAGAAACTTCTGTTCAAATCAGAATGCCACCACTTGTAACAAAGATGCAACCTCCTGAGTGATCCTTATCCCCGAAAGGAAGAAAACAATAATCCGGTCACTCAGGTGGCTGTGCACAGTTTATAAAATACAGCTAGAGTCAAAAATACTGATCTTTCTGTTCAAATGTAGTAATAATAACCATTATAATAACAGACATGCCACAGGAACAACTGGCTTCAGATTAGATCATAGAAATGGCTTATCTACAGTGATTTGGTATGATTTGTGTTTATTAATTTATGATATGTACTATAGTAGTCTATTTCTGTTACAATAACATAAACTAAATCTCGGCTCAATAACAAAATAGGAAAATATTTGCATATATGTGAACCACTTAATTCCATTATAGAAATTGAAACAACGTAAACAAACAAGTAAATTGTGTAATTTCTTCACTTTCTTGAAACAGTTTATGTGTTACTAGCAAACTGATGATTCACCTCCAGTGACATTCATTAACTTAGAAACAATCTAAACACATTATTCCATCTGAACACTGATCAACTACCATGGGGGGAGGACACAAAACAACGTCACATAACCATACTGCACAACACACAGCCATGTAAAAAGAAGGTGCCATTCCTCATAATACTAATAATGTAAGGTAGTATGAATATTTGCATGCATGAGCAACAAGGGTATTTAAATATAACCAGCCCTTCAGATTACAGCCCACTGGTTACAATTTTCACTTATGGAAATTGCATATGTCATATACTGCACACATTGAAACACTGCACACAGCTGCCTTTCCACATAGATAACAGCGACGGCAAGCTTTTAGCACTGAACGACAACACCTGACATTTCCACAGTTGGCACAGACACAAACACATCTGCCCTTTACTTGGATTAAGATCTCCTGAGCCTCTTGGGTTTGGTGCAGGATGGAGTGCTAGCTGCCATTTAGGGAGATTAACAGAGATTCTTCGGCACTGCTGTGTTAAATCATGCGTCACAGACAAACAGTACAGAGACCCAGAGAGGGGAGCTGGAGTGAACGGCCCATAAAGAAAAAATAAAGTCCCCGTTCCAGTCATGGATGTACATCCACTCCCCCTCCTCTACACCTGCAAGGAAGCACTGGTTCAAAAAAGAGGACTGTTACCATCATATTTATGCATAAACAGTAAATGTAACATCAAGATCTGTGTTTGTGGTCTTGTCAGTAAATTAAATTCTGAAATTTGTCTTCCATACCATTAAAGAGCATGGACCCAGTTTTTAAAGTCCTTTCTAATTTAATAAAGTCCTCGACTGTCAGTTTGGGTGTGCAGAAGCCATGAGCAGACAGGAAATCTTATCCTTTCAGAATGGATCTTCCACAGCAAGAGTCTCTGAGGAACTGTACAGTATATGGTATCTCTTTTCACACATGCTGCTGCAGCAAGCTGCTGTCACAGTCCTTCTGTATCGCATTGCTGCATTCACAAAAATCTCATATTCCTCCACGCTTCAAAAATAAAAAAGGATCTCTCAAGACTTAATTGTCATTAAACACAGCTTCTGTTTTTATTGCTCCTTTATTGCGTTACCGCAGAAAAAAATTTGATGTCTTTCCTTACTGCAATCATAGTGTGACCTAGAGTCTTCACCCGATATGTCTAAAGTGCATTTTTGTTTGAATTTATTTTTCTCCAGGGAAGACCAGATGAAAGAGTGTAAATGTGATGCATTCATTTTGTTTCACTGAGTAGCATTCCTCCTTTTGCTGTGTGTATATATATTCGGGCTGCGCCCATGTAGAGCCAATTTAGACATGCTATGGAACTAAGTTGAGAAAGTCCAGACAGAGCGAGTGCTGCCAAAGACATAAGTCTTATTGTCTGAGATCATGGACAGAGAAATGAATCCTCATCTCCATGGACAGATGGAACAGAATGTAATATCTTTGATTGCAATGAACAAATGATGTGGGACCTGGTGGTTTTCGGCAACAATAAAATGTTGAAAAAAATGTTGTAAATCTGATAGGGATTGTGGATAGTAGGTCCAGTCTGGAGGTGATTCAGAAACTAAATGTTTCAGACCTCCTGACACATGGGCAGATTGACAAAGGTAAAAATGTTGTACTCGATCAAGATGGAAAAGCATAGGAAGATGGTGTACAGCAGGAGCACGTACACACCCAGCTTTAAGTCCAGCTTCCACCCGTTAACATGGATCCCCAGGACCTGTGTAGAAAGAAAGAGTATAAATGTACACAAACATGGTAAATGGCCTGCACTTACAGTGCCTTGCGAAAGTATTCGGCCCCCTTGAACTGTTCGACCTTTTACCACATTTCAGGCCTCAAACATAAAGATATAA
>JAFFST010045290.1:38624-54624 GCA_022414735.1 Noturus placidus
CCCCCCCCCCCCCCCCCCACTGTTTTCTCAACACACCATGTCATTCGATGTTCTCGGAGAACATGAGTCCATAATGGTGCACTCATTAATCCTTTACAATTGTTCCTCACAGGAAAGAAGGTCTGAAGGTAAATCCGCAGACTACTAAGATTTACGAACGTCTCAATTCGATGTTGTGGTAATTCCGTGCACATTTTTCACAGACCCCCTGTAGGTGTTCCACAATGTATGGAGCACACTGTAAAAGCGTGCACGGATCATTTCACTACAGGGTTAACAAGGCTGCCGACAGTGGGCAGTAAGCCACTAGGTCAGAGAAAACCAGACATGACTCATATTGCTCTCAAGCAGCATCCACATTTTAATATCCTTTACTATTGTCCTCTCATCGAGGGTAAAATATAACACTGTATTTGCTAAGCTCGGAGTGTGATGGCGGTGTCACTGTAACAAAAGGTTGTACAGGACAAAGGCAATAACGTTTGGACACTATGGACTACCCAGACTCTTAGCAAGGTCAGGTCACAGACTTGTTATTGTAACATCACTTTATGTTTTTGGGTTAAAGGCAGATGCTGGGGGGGGGGTTCCTTTCACCAGAACCTCTCTCTCTCCCTCTCTCGGTCAGTCTCTCTCTCGTTCGGTCAGTCAGTCTGTCTGTGTCTCTCTCTCTCTCTCCCTCCCTCTGTCTGTCTGTGTCTCTCAGTCTCCCTCTCTGTCTGTGTCTCTGTCTCTCTCTCCCTCTCTGTGTCTGTGTGTCTCTGTCTGTCTGTCTCTCCCTCTCATTCTCTCTGTCTGTCTGTCTCTCCCTCTCAGTCTCTCTCGGTCCCTCTCCCCGTCTGTCTGTCTCTCTCTCTCCCCGTCTCCCTGTCTGTCTCTCTCTGTCTGTCTCCCTCTCCCTCTCGCTCTCTCTCTCCCCGTCTGTCTCTCTCTGTCTGTCTGTCTCTCCCTCTGTCTGTCTGTCTCTCCCTCTGTCTGTCTGTCTCCCTCTCTCTCTCCCTCTCTCTCTCCCCCGTCTCTCCCTCTCTCTGTCTGTGTGTCTCTGTCTGTGTGTCTCTCCCTCTCATTCTCTCTCTGTCTGGCTCTCTCTCCCTGTCTCTCCCTCTCTGTCTGTCTCGCTCTCTCCCCCTCTCTCTCTGTCTCGCTCTCTGTGTCTCTGTCTCTCTGTCTGTCTGTGTCTCTCTCTCTCTCGCTCACTCTCTGTCTGTGTCTCTCTCTCTGAAGTAATGTAATGTAATACCGCCGTCTCTCATACTGAGGTCCACCTTAAGGAGTCACATGTTTAAAAGCATAGATCTGTTCTCCTCCTGCTATCTCTTCATTCTGGAAAACTGCATTAAGTCATCTTTATTTCGTAATGTCAGTTCATTCTTCCTATTTACGTCCATTCCTTTCCCCTTTTCATTTCAATTTCAGTCTGTTCCTCAATACCAGATCACGCTCCATGCGGTTATGAAGGTTTCTCAGCAAGTGACCCTTGTACAGAGTAGTCTCTGAGCAGTAAAACTTGGACACATGACACACACGGAGAACAGCTCACACGTTTAAACAATCCTTTCACTTTGTATACTTTTGAGAAGTTAAGGATTTAAGCACAAAAAAAACAGGATTTCTTCAAACTAGTCTAGGCTATACAATCAAACGCTAAGAAATACTTCCCTGACAGATTGAATGATTCTTTTCTTAAAAAAACGGTAACACTTCGCATGGTGAGATCACAGCCTTGATATGTTCAAAAGTGAAGATGCTTTAACCTACTTCTATGGTCTCATCAGCGTTGCTTGTCTAATGACCGGCATTCATGACTCATGCCCTACATGAAATACAGTCTGCTTTAAACTTGAATGTAGGTCAAGTGCCACATCTAAAACAGTTTACATACGCCTTGCAGAGTCTGCAAAAATATGAATAATTTAAAATAAGAAGAGGAAGCATAAAAAATAGAGTTTCGTTGTTCTGCCCTGAATAAGCTATTTCACATAACATGTTTAGATATAATCCACAAAACACAATAATAACGGAATTTACACAAATTAACCAGTTCAAAGTGTACACACGCGCGATTATTATAACTGTACGTCATTACCTGGACGATCCACGACATGATGTCTTTGCTTTTGCGAGTAGGACGCCACATACGTGTGGGCTAAAGAGGAATAAACACAATCTCCGTTTTCCTCTGATAGAGTGTCTTATGTGTAATGCGTCTCCGCAGCCAACAGTAACAAATAACCTGACCAGTTCAAGTTTCTGAACACAGAGCGTGATGAAATTCCACAAAGTCATAAGACGGAAGTGGTTTCCTCTTGAAAATGACTTAACACCTACGTTTAATAGGACTAGGACAAGAATAACATTACAGCGAACACAATGCGACTGCAATGCGCTTTGTTTTTACAGCACACCAATACAATCGGGTAAACCTGTGATGAGTCACAGTTAGAAATTGAGCACTAATTGATTACATTTTATCTTTCTTTAATTTTATTTCTTTTAAATCATGCTAATGCTTTAGAATTTATGTAAACACAATAATTGCCAATAGTGCAATAATGATTACTAAACCATATCCTGTGCGGTGATATTTAGATGCAGCCTACAAATCTGTAATAATCAGATCGATCAGGTCATTCGAACAGATAATGTTTTCTTTATAATGAAGTATGATCGCTACGTAAAAGACGACAGAGTAAGGCTGAAAGGCCAATCTTATCCGTAAAGAACCTGTGTGGCTGCAGGTTTTCATTCTAGCCAAGGAGAAGCCACGCCTACTTCCTTCGATTTAATCAGCTGATCTTGAGCCTCAACAGACTCTCAGGTGTGGCTCCTGAATGGTGGGATTGAAAAACACTCAGGAGCCACACTTGCCTTTTTATTCCTGAGACTGAACTCAACTGACGCAGCTCAATCTGAATAAACATATAAACAGTTTCTCTGGAGGACGCACGTGTTGTTTACACTGACGTCTCAGCTAACATGCTGAACTAATGCCACTTAACTGTAACTTAAATTACGACAGAGCTACAAGGACAGAACGGCGAACTGTATAGACGTTGTTCTAGATTTAAAATGTGCATTAGGGTAAGACAAGTCGAGATTGTTTTCAAGATTAGGTTTAAAACGGATAAGAAGGCGGATTTGACATTGGAATGAGTTTTTTTTTTTTTACCCGGTTAACCAATGTTCACAAAGCTCCACCCCCAGAATCTACAGTGTCCTGTAGAGTAGACTGTCAATACAATGACTGACAAGAGTCTCACATTCTGGATCAGAAGTCAGGTATCTGAACCATTTAATACACCTGTGCTTTGGTCATGGCTTAAACCACCATTATTATTACTACTACTATTACTACTGTTAATATTATTATTATTGAACATTTAACCAACTAATGTATTTACAATCCACATAGATTAACGTAATCTCAGGGTTGTGGAGATCTTCCCAACTTTCCGAGAAGGAATTTCAAGTCTTGTTTGTTTCCCCACCCATAGTCAGAGTAACAGGCTTTAGCGGTACACACAGCATGACATTAGCTAATTGGCACACTCACAAACTTGCTGCCATGGTAACTTCAATAGTAAAAGCTGCACCTCGCATTAGATTTCATAATTTAAGATGAACATACATTTTAACAATGTGCCAAATATTACATAGTTAAAAAAATAAATAATCATTGAATTGAGACTCATAAAGAAGCCATTGAGATTGATGAATATTTTTGTATGAAACACATCCACTGAGCTTTGGGTTCACAGCAGTGCCAACTATGTGTTTGAAAGAAAGAACTCAACAGTTCCTCATCTTAATATCTCGAACTGTCCCGGTTCCAGATTAGAAAATATATTTCCACTCTTACTTGAGGGGGGAGGGGAAAAAAAAAAAAAAAAAATGAGAGGGATCATGGAAGGAAATAGCCTTATCCTTTTTTTCCCCCTTTTCTTTTAAACAAACATGAATCTCTTGGTAAAACTATTCCTGGAAGAGCACGAACACCGAATCACGAGAAAAACTTTTACACCAACTCGGACGTTTCGCTCGATAATGAGAAGCTCAGAACTGACTGTGATACAGCTCTAATACCTTCTGTTTAGTCGTGTACGTACACGGGCTCAGCATGCTTCACAGCATGCCCTAATAACCAGGAAGGACAGGTTTGGCAGATTGTTAAACTGAATTTCACAAAGCAGCGACAGTATTAAATGTCCTGCTGGGCGTGTGCCATGAATATGCTGAATGTTCCAGAAGTTCTACTTTAACACTCCAAGCATTCGGAACAACAAGACCCTTATTATTACTCCGGTTAGGGAAAGATAGTTAGGTGGATTACGGATGTAAAGCAATGCCATAATCTTCAAATAACGATTTGCATCTGAAGTGGGCGTGGCCTAAACCAGAAGGGAATGAAATATGAACTCTAATTATTTATTTATTTAGAGAATTAATTATTATTTAAAATTTTATTACAATTAATAAAAGTTAATTGCGTGCTATTTAAGTGTTTTTTGACAATCTTTTTGTCTCCGTATGTAAATGACCATGCCAATAAATGAATATGCAAATCAAAAAAAAAAAAAAGAAATATGAACTCTAGGCCCACGGAAACTCTACAAAAGCACCAAAGTAAAAACCTAGAAGGTGTGTGAATTCTGGCTCGGGTCTACGGCTCGACATCGCTCGAGTTCTCCAACAAACAGAAATTTACTAGTATTTTACTTACTTGTGGCCAAATTTAAAGCCACCACTACGCAGTTACAAACGACTGAATAAACAAGGTCTTTGTTTGTCCTGTGTGAAAAACTTCCACTCGGGTTGCGTCCTGCGGGAGTCTCAACCAGATGCCAAGAACAAACATACAAATACATTATCCGTATAATCTTAAACTTAGGGTTGGGAAACGTGGCAAAGACATCACATCACAATACAGTTCTACGATACACGACATGCATCATGGTCCTTAGACTTGCTAGCGAACGGTCAGAAAAACTGAAGCGAGTTTAATCATCATTTAAACACATTGGTTTTTAAACTCTTCTTCCGCACAAGCTCTTTTCAATGTGGACCGTTTCTGGAACAGAAAACACCTGTACCATGACGGTCAGACGCGATATGCAAACAAGCCTATCCAGCACCAGATACTGAATACTGTGGCCCGTTTAAACTTTCATCACCCTGCTCAGGTTACTGGAGATCCATCACGACCCTGAGAGTCAGTACAGCGTCTTTCTACTGTACCGAGAGATTTACATATGCCATTCTGACCACACACACACACACACACACACACACACCAGTTCCTGTTATTCGAGGTGCGCGATATGACAAAGAATATCTTCGTTCCAGTGAAGGGAAATTGCAAAGCTACATAAGGCATCGTATACAAATGTGTGCTTTGTAGCGACATTTTTTGGAAGACCCGCATATGGTGTTTCTCAACCTTATGAATGATTCTCGAATACAATTTAAACTTGTGTTCTTACATAACGCAATTACAAATGATAAAATTCCCAAAGTTTTTTTATTCATTAGAACGGACTTTGGAAAATGTGTTATAAAGATGTGTACAAATAGTAATGGCATCATTTATAGTAAATAGTGCAAACAATTTAGTTAAATTTAGTTAAAGGTTCAGTTAAATAAGGAATATATAAAGAAAGGATTGGATTTTACATAAAACCGGTTCATCGTACTTTTCAAACCTGTACCAAGTCTGTATCTCCGAAGCGACACTCCTAAAGTGTCTAAACTTTTGACCGGTAGTGTATATCAGTAAAGTATATTGAGACGTAACTAATCACAATATCAGTATTTTATTGTACTTTCGCCCAGCCCTAACTGTTATAGCACCTATCGAAGACATTATTCTAATGAATGCTATGCTATCAGTGCACTAGTTGTATGTTTTTGTGAAACTCTTAATTGTGAAACACTCGTCTGAGGTGAAAGCAGTACGTGTAATGCATCAGTGTTGATTTCGTCATGCTGTTCCTCACCCCGCTGCCCGGGCTCATGGTGTCCTGGCTGTCAGAGGTGGAGTTGCTGATGTTGCCGCCGTCACTTTCGGTGTTGCTCCCTCTGTGTCTCAAAGCGAATTCTGGGCATTCGCCCTTCTCCCTCAGCTCCGCTCTGTCCAGCTTGTCTCCTGGAGTTTCTCTTCTCTCTCTCGTACTGCCGTTCGACACCAGGATGATTTTCTCCAGACTCTCCCTCCCGACGCGTTACGGCAGACCAGAAAACCTGCGAGTGAGATCAGGAGACCATTAAAGAACGCACAATGTGTGTTATTTTTAATGAGTTCTTAATGCTCCAGCAGTCAAACACCTCATTATAGTGTTCCAAAGGATACCGAGCCAATTAAAGATCACGTACACCGCAGTGGCTAAGGACTTGAAGCCATTTTAGTGTCACCGAAGCAAGCATATTTGAAAGGAAGGAATACTTCTCAAACTCAACACAAATGAAGACTCAGCTAAAGTTAACCATAAACAGTATGCGATGTACAAACAAGGAACCTGATGGAAAAAACGCTGAATAAATGAGTAGCGGAGCGAAGATGCTTCCAGACAGTTGTACCACATGACGCAATTAACATTCTAAAACACCCTAAAATTGCCACGTTGACACGAAGATGGACAGACAGAGGGGTCGTTATTGAGACTTTTTTTTATCAATTTGTATAGCGCTTTTTACAATGGTACATTGTCTCAAAGCAGCTTTACAGAAATATCATTTTTACATTTTACATTCACAAGCGACTTACTAATGAGAGCACATTCACACACCAATGGTCGCAGAGCTGCCATGCAAGGTGCTAGCTTGCCATTGGGGGCAACTTAGGGTTCAGTGTCTTGCCCAAGGACACTTCGGCATGGGATCACCCGGGCCGGGATTCGAACCACCAACCCCACGGTTAGTGGATTAGTGGACAACCCGCTCTACCGACTGAGCCACAGTCGCCCTGGATGCCAACTGCTTTAATATGAAGGGGGGAATAAATAAACAAATAAATAAATAAACAAACAAATAAATAAGATCGACCGTGATCTTGTATCTGCAAAAATCTTGTTCTTCTTTATCTGGAGATTAGTGATCATATGACTTATTACACAGTTCTCAGATTAATACTCAGAGAACATCACCGAATCCATCGCTTCAAGCAACATCTCAGGTGTGTCAAGAGTCCCAGACGTTTATGCGCTGCAGTTTTTCCTCTAAATCCGAGGCACCAAATCAACATCCTAGACAATAACAGACTACACTACAGAGGATAGATCTGAGAGAAAGATTTCAGTGACGAAAGACAAGCAAATGCCGCTGGGAATAGCAGGAAGGCATATCAACGTCCAAACAGATGGTGTCGGTGACAGAACCTAGAGGGATTACTCCTGAAATTGCACCAAATAAAAATGCTGGAGAACTGCAAACAAGAACAGAAGACGACATGTGCAATCTAGGAAACATAAGGACTTCTGCACTACTCGAAACCAAGCCAGCAGTGCTTGAAGTTGAAGGAAGAGTTTTTATTAAGGCAAAACCTTAAAGCTTTGAGAGATTTTTCTTAACTTAAACACAACACAAACAAGGTTAAAAACCCAAACCATTTTTGAAATATTTGCGTGCACTTTTGAGTCAGTAGCAGGCCGTTCAGTTAAGCTAAAGTACACTAAGAGCTGTTTGGGAGGAGAACAAGAACGTTACACCACGTCCCAGTGCGAGAAGAATCACGTCAGAAGGCACATGACTGCCAAGTTTTACCGCTCCACTGGCCAACCTCATGCCATGCCAATCGCTCGATGCAAAGCCTTTCATACGGTCATTTGCAGTAAAGCATCTCAAACACTGACTAAAGTTCAAAGGCTGAATCCAAAATCCTGGTTTAGTCCTTTCTCCATATTAATGAACTAGTCCACTTTGCCTTGCCATAAAAAAAAAGAAAAAATCATCTCTAAAAGCGGAAATGGTTGAATCAGTGCTCATTTCACTCTTGAAATTGAAGCAATACTTTGTATAGCCACAGCTGCAAGAGTGTCTGGCCGTTTCCATCTTCCTCACTCAAAATTTATTCTCATTTGAACTCAAAAGCATGACCACAGCTGCAGGCTCCAATAAATAAATAAATAAATAAGTACATTTGTACAAGTGTGTCATAGCCAGCAAGCAAACCGAGACAAGAACGCTACTACAGCATGTCCTTCCAAACTAAACGCACATACAGAAGGTGCATAAGAAGGTCACACATGCCTATCAAGTGTACACGTCCAGCTAGAGCTAGAGTGACCGACAAGGTTAACCAGTTAAAATGAGAAATGAACTGTTCAGCTCGAGCACACAACTCCTGGGGAAATCTGCTCTGCGGCTAGGTTTGCTCACACCCAGATACAAATCATATGTGAAAACGTGTAAGGCTAAGTAAAACCCATTTAATTAAAAACTAAGGTTTAGTGCCAACAGCATTTCATGCAAAACTGAAGCACGGGGTCTAGGGTTAATTATCAGCGGTTAACCGTATAGCTAGTCATCCATGGCCAGGAGTCCAAGACAGCATAATTGGCCTAGCTCTGGATGGGAAAGATGGCAGAACTTTCTCCTCTGTCAATTAGCACAACAAGTTAGCCAGTTATGGCATCGGAGGTTCTTCTTCATCGGAGGAATCACACGCAAAACATCCACCCTGGTAGATGTGATGTAATGGGAGAGAAATACCTAGTAACGAATGTTTTAATAAATATGTAGCTAATAGATATTTACAAAGCCATAGCTAGCTGAGTGATGAAAGAAATAACATACGGTCCTCATTAATAATTCAGTATAACAAGCACAAGACAGACTAATCCTAATCACTAATCCTTACGCTAGCGGTAGGAGACGTACCAGTTTCGAGTTTCGAAAGTTTAAGTTTCGAGAACATTATCCATTCTTGGCAATGCCCACCATTTTTAAAACAATTTTTTTCTTATGTTTTAAACTGTACAAATTGTTTGTTTTCCCAAAACAATAAATAAATAAAAACTTCACACAACTGAGCTGAAGACCAGCGAGTGTTAGGACAACAGTGCGTTCACTCATTACTGTGTGAGATTTAAGAAATGGCTGCTATTGCAGAATAGCTCAGAAACTCATCATGTGTACATGTACACAATACAGCTGCAAATACCAACATAAATCGTGGAGGCAGTATAGCACCACGCGGTGCGGTTTCCTTTTGGATGTATAGTCCGAGTGGTCTGCCATACAGATCATGATGACATTCAAGATGACAGCGGACAGCTTTCGAGAGAAACAGAGCTCGCCAGTGTGTTTAACATCACCAGATGGACAGGGATCTAGTGGACAAGTCACGCGTCGAGTACAAACAAGCACAAACATAAACACGTTCTCAGCAGTACACAGTGCTTTGTTTGAGCAAACTCGAACAACTTCTCTCAACTCTACTGTCTCCACTTCCCCTCATTCCACTCTTGTGGAAACATGTGGAGCTCTGACAGATCCAATTAGAAAGTGAAGAGGGTGGAATGGAAATGTGTGTTCATTAAGTGCTGAGAAGTAGCCTCTCTGATCAGGGCCAAGAACGCACTTGACCCTTGTTGCAACTCGAGTTGGTATTTCGCTAAAAGAACACACAAACACACAGATGCAAATATAAAACTCGCTTTACATAGATAAACGTGACCCTAAAATAGATTCAGAGCTGTGGACATGACAGAAGATGAACATATAGATCTTTAAAGGCTCAATACAAAACACTAAAAGTTTGCTTGACTAACTGCTCTGGTAAACTGGCCGAAAAGTTATGGCGGTTTATAATATTTAATGACGTAATTAATACTTATGGCTCCTGCTAAAAGAACATTAAAATAATTAGTGAGGTGTTTGGCGTTTCATCTCAGTGTCAGTCTCTGAACCTTAGACAAGCTAGTGTTGTGGCCTTTGCATCGTTGCTTGCTCGGCACAGAATATTGTTGTCTTGGACCTCTCCACAACCCCCCTCTATATCAGTCTGGCTTAAAGATCTAATGTTCTTTTTGAAGCTGGAAAAAATCAAGTACAACATCAGAGGTAGCGGAGACTCATTTTTGGGAAAATGGCAAGAGTTTATTACCTACTTCATGTACATACTTTTACATGTACATGAATCATAAATAAATGAATCATATGTAAACATTCCTGGGTGGGGTGGGAGGGGCTGTTATCGGGGAAAAAATATTGATATATTTTGTTGCACTCTGAAAAGTGTATGAGAATAAATTTAAAAAAAAAAATATATATATATATATATATATATATATATAAAATAATAATAATAATAAATTAGTGAGGAAGTGGTGCAATTTTAATTAAAAACTGCACTCATTAGAAACATGTGTATACATCATTAAGTAAGTACATTTCTCATAAACAGCTCCAGCACCAAACAAACCGAATCGGTATCTTACTTCAACTAAGCGATCGTGTGACCTTGAGATTCGCTGGATAAAAATTTTAACTGAACCACTGATTCGTACAACAAACTTTTCCATAGAAGACTCCGACGGAATAATACAAGCGTTAAGGGAGTTCGCTACGAATTAATAAAGATTACTCAACGGCTCAGATGTCCGATCAATGATTAAAAGTGCAGCGAATGAGTTTGTTGTGTTGAGAAAATCCCAAAAGAAGCATGACCTTTGTGTGACTAGATGTCACTGGTGCAAGTGAACGACGTCCCGACGGATTGCGTAACTATCAGGCCAAAACATCTGACTTTTTTTTTTTTTTTTCTCCCGAGTGGTTGTAAGATGGTTGTGGGGGTGGGGTCCGGAAAACAAAACCAGCAACCCAGGGGTACGAGCGAGTCCGAACAAAGGCAGATCTTGGTGCTTTCTGTGCCGTATGACTTGCAGACTCACCAAGTGTTCCACTCTAAAAGGTTTTTTGTCTTTCGGTCATAAGACCAGGCTGTAATAACTGACAGTACTCTGCTGGCAGACAGGGTGTGCAAGAAAAGCAGGTTCGCTGCATGCACAAGAGTAATAGATGAAACTGAAGAGGGAGCCAATTACAGCGAGGGGGGGTTGCAAAAGAGCTGTTTGGAGTCAGGAGCCACACAGACTGGAGTTTTCACCTCCGATGCGCCTCTTTCATGCTGCATTGTTGTGGACATGTCCAGAGAGAGTGAGAGAAAGACTCAAACTGCCAAGAAACTACTCCCTATACTCTAATGACTATCGGTCCTCTACATTATTTGTAATGGAGCAGTGCATTAAGTCGAAGCTACTAAAAGTGTGTTAATCTTGAGGAGATTTCTTCCTCCACGTTTCAGGCATCATGATCAGTCATGCTACGCTACATTGTTAAAGTACAGATTTAAATTTTCCATCTATTAGTATCCACTTCAAGTTACATTTACATTTATTCATTTAGCAGACGCTTTTATCCAAAGCGACTTACAAATGAGAGCACACTCACACACCAATGGTAGCAGAGCTTCCATGCAAGGTGCTAGCTTGCCATCGGGGGCAACTTAGGGTTCAGTGTCTTGCCCAAGGACACTTCGGCATGTGGAGTCACACGGGCCGGGATTCGAACCACAACCCCACGATTAGTGGATTAGTGGACAACCCGCTCTACCGACTGAGCCACAGCCACTTACACTGCGCTCTGAGGAATTACACCACTTTCTGGAACTCAGCCAGTCTGCGATTCGTCTTCTTTCAATTAAAAAAATAATTAACATTTACACCTCCCAGGTCTTCGTTTATTACCCAAAGAAGATCTAAGTAAAACTTATTAAAAACAGTATGTGAGCAGCCATGTTGATTTGATGTCACTCACTGAACTCGTGGTTGAGGAAACCATCTCAAGTAGGAATTGAGGGGACGTTTTATTTAGTTTACGTTAGTTTTTCTTTAGTTTAAATCCAAGTTATGAGATCGTCTTGATATATCTTGATCGTGATCTTGTCACGCTACAGCAACCTCCGTTGATCAGATACTGTTATACAGCGGGAGACATAAGTAATAAATACGTCATGTTTTTCAGTATTTTTCCAACATGAAATTTTCCCCAGACGTCACTATTAACTCAAGAAATACGGAAATATAAAGAATTCACAACATTCAAGTCCATAAATAAAGTTGTGTATTGAACACGCTAAAAAAAAACAATCAGTTCTCAAAGGCAAGGAACCAGCTGAAATCTGTAAGTCATTACACCCCCTATGTGTGCAAATTAATATGAGCTGGGTTAGTAAATGATGGTCTATAAAAAGCCTCGGTGTCACAAGTGATGTCTGGTGAAAATTTCATGTGATTAGCCTCATTGGAAATATATTTACATGTCCAATACTTCTTTCCCCCGCTGTAAACATATCACATGATCTCTGTTTCCACCCAAGTTGCAAATTTAAAGTTTGAAAAATGTGAATAAAACATTTGCACCATGTCCAAGAGAACAAAACAGTCACCTTACGGGGAAACTGGCGCAAAGTACGAATACAAATATTTACATTTCTGAGGCAATTATCCAATCACATGATTTGTTGAGAGTACATCACATCACACAGAGTTTAATTGGTATTTTTTTATTTCGTAAGTTATTTTATTTAATTCTTAAAGTGCTTTAAATGTGCATTTTGGACATTTTATTCACATCTGGTGTTAACATCCAGCTTTTTTTAAAAAAAAACTATATCCCAAAAATTCACATAAAAATACGTGAGCGTGTTCGTAACTATCATACACTACGGCTGGCGATCACACAGTAGAACACGCCGCTGTTGACCACAACTAAACCAAACAGCTGTCCATTTCAGGCTGAGCAGCGCTGCAGATTGCCACACTAGTTATTTTCCAGCTCAACCCAAAGTGATTAATACCGAGTGTCAAGAGGTTTTACAGAAAACTCCTTCTCAGCATTATCTTTCAAAGAAAGTGGAACAGTGAGAGGACTTTATAGTGCAAAGATTTAATTGTATTAATTTATAATTCCCCATCCCCCTTTCATTTTCAGCAAAGGTTTGAAACGGATGTTTTTAGACAATGACATCACACCTCATCGTAATTTTCACTGTAACTAACGCCTCTATTCAAAAGTATTACACTTTGTGTTTTTAATCCCGTATACGATTCCCGTATACGATGCAGGGTGTTCGCAGCTTCGTTGGAAATGATAAGAGAAAAGTCGTGAAACGTTTTCAGCGCCGTTTCTTTCATTTTGCAATACTCGAAACTTGTGGGTGAAACCTGGAAGTCTGCGTTCATCTTCAGTCTTTTACGGTTTCTATTCCTTCTTTGAGAAATGTGAAAACGCTGCACATCTGTAATGCGGTGCAAATTTCCCCAAGGGTTTTTCCCCTCCTCCCATCATGATTCAAACAAAAACAAAACTCTAATTAGTAATCCAGTATCAATATGATAGGGTTTTTTCATGTATTAGGCATGACACAACTAAAACAGCCATAAAAATCATTCATGGGATCATTAAACCTTTTTTAAAATCATCATTTTAGCTTTTATATGATTACAAACTGAGTAGCTGAATTATTGTTAAAATACAATCTAAATCCCTAAAACTTTAAATTGTTAAAAAAAAATAATAATAATAAACATAACAGTGTAGATGTTTGTCCCTCCTGTCAGTGAGAAATTTTGTTTTAGAATGGTTTTTAAATATTTCTGTAGAAGCAACAAACAGTTATTGTAATGCAACATTGCTGTACTGCTGGGAAACTGATACTAAACCTATATATCGTGATACATATTGTAAGAATCCTGAACTTATGTGAACTAAAGAATTATTTAGTTATTATTTAATACCCAGTGTCACGCTGCTCGAAGCGTTTGACCTCACTGAGAGATTGTGACATTTAAATTGTGAGTGTTTCAGAAACACCTTGTTAGCGTTAGGACAGCGATGTCCAATGTTATCCGGAAAGGGCCGGTGTAGGTGCAGGTTTTCATTCAAACCAAGCAGGATCCACACCTGAATCCACCTGTTTAATCAGTTGATCATGGCTTTCAATAGACTCAGGTGTGGCTTCTGCTTGGTTGGAATGAAAACCTCCACCCACACCGGCCCTTTCCGGATAAGATTGGACACCCCTGCCTTAGGGAGTTCAAAATTAACACCCTCACCTAGCCCTGACAAGGAACACTGTATTTATATTTAAAGGAGCCTAATCACACTGATTCTCTCTCTCTCTCTCTCTCTCACACACACACACACACACACACACACACACACACAGAAGATCCACAATAAAGTTAACTCATCCTTCACTCTGCTATTCGTGAGCATCAACTTCATACAAGGTGGTCAAATGCTCCATTCACACTGACGCATGTCGCGCAAGCTCTCTCACACACACACACACACACACACACCCCAAGGTCAAAATGAGCTCTCTACCTCCAAACTCAACTCCCAAATCACAGAGTATGCAGTGACATGGACCACTATCAGCGCTACAACACACAACAACACAAACAGCATGGGACATTGTAGAGTCCACCTCCTTGGCAACGCTAGGACATCTTATGGAATTATGGGATGTGAGGCACTGCGCTGTCAGGTACCCGTGAACAGAACGGAGAGAGCTGCGATGCGCTCGCTGACCCTGCAGTCCAGATTTCAAGTGTTTGAGAATGCCGAGATACTCATTCAATCATCTGACCATCTGTCCCATCTCGTGATGGCATTCTCGACATCAATAATGTATAGAAATGCAAAATGTTTTATAGATAGATAGAGATCACTCATGACATGGAGATCATACATGGTGCATGATGTTGAAGGAAAATAATCAACGACTGGGTTGCAGTCTGACACAAAGCAATTTGTTGATTTATCGTTGATCTTTTTCCTATAGAAGCACATCCTGATAAGTTTTATACCACAGCAACCGACGTATTATTAAAGAATGACAAACTGTCCACACTTTCTTTCCATCGCTCTCAAAGTAAACTATTTTTTTGTAAAAGAAAAAAAACACATCTGGTTATGGCACTGAGAAACCACACAGCTTGAAACCCCTCTCTGTCATGACAACGTTCCCGTGGCAGAGAACATAAAGTTACAGCTTTACCTCGGACACTGGAGTCTGCTTCCAAAAAAATGCTAAAACAAACATGTATCTCCTTACCAAAAAAATAAATCTCTATAAAATCAACAATTATACTCCTTCAGCCAAAGCCTAAGCCTGGTGAACGACCATGAGCTATTGTGTGCAGATTCCACTATCACAGTGACTGTGTGGATATTTTACGCTGTGTGAGAGAGCTCCAGCGGATTAAAGTGAGGAATTTGATTATTTGTGTTTGATTATATGTGTTTTCCCTGATTATACCCCTTAGATAACTCGGGCTCGAGCTGCATTTAATGAGGTTCGGTGTCAACTTCGTGATGTTGAGGGCGCTCGGTATGGAATACTTCACCCAGCTCGGCTTCGCATTACACATAACTGTGTCCAGAAGGACTTTATTTCAGCAAAGGAAGCAGGAGAATATGTTAAGCTCTTGACATCAGGATGAACTGCATCACCTGCACAGCAGCGTGGTTTTTTTTTTTTTTTTTTAAGTTAAGGCCATTATATCTGTTATTGTGTGCAGACTGTATCAGATTTGAAGTCAGTAGGGGATTTTTCTCTTACTGAAATCTTTTGTTTTGGTAAGGGTTGGTTAGTTCAGCGTTCTTTCCAAGAGGTTGTCTCTTTGTGCTGTATTTCACATTGTGGACAACTTTTGGTTATAGAGGGATACACTGCTGTCTCCTTTGGGTTATGGAGACTTTGGGTGTCTGTGTGTTTGGGGAAATCACTCCGGCTCTAATTGACTATTTATATCCCTATGGTTTACTTTATTAGATGGTTAGTAGTAATATTGATCCCTGCACGGCTAGGACAGGAACGCCTTTTAAGATTTATTAGTTGGAACGTCATAGGTATGGGTAATCCTGTTAAGAGGTTTTTATATATTTTATATATTTGAAACTTTTAAAAACTCTGATATAGTATTTTTACAGGAGA
>JAFFST010045290.1:62628-79029 GCA_022414735.1 Noturus placidus
GGATTCGAACCACCAACCCCACGATTAGTGGATTAGTGGACAACCCGCTCTACCGACTGAGCCACAGCCGCCCTGCCCAAATGTAATGTAAATGTAATGTAATGTAAATGTAATGCAAATGTGATTCAGTGCAAAAATTGCAACAAACATTGAGTTAGACTGACAGTTATATCTGTTATAAGTTTATCTGTATCCTGTAAATATCACATTTTCACCTGCTCAAAACCTTTTAAACATAATTATTATTATTATTTTAACTCTCTATATAGCCATAATCTGACTTGGGCAGGTCAACCACCTGTCTGTTTTGTCTTGTTTTCTCCATGATAGTCTAACGCATTTTAAATGTGCGCTTCATATTTGGGCCAAGGTAGCTATGAAATGAAATTAAACAGGGGGGGGGGGGGATTTCAGTTTGAATTCATCAGACATATTCATTAGGCGTGCTGTTATTTTAACTACACTGCTAAAGAAAACCTGTATAAAGTGAAGTAAGCCTTCAAAAATGATCAAATATAAATATTAGTGGATTAGTGGGGTTGCCCACTAATCCACTAATCGTAGAGTTGGTGGTTCGAATCCCGGCCCGGATGACTCCACATGCCGAAGTGTCCTTGGGCAAGACACTGAACCGTAAGTTGCTCCCGATGGCAAGCTAGCACCTTGCATGGCAGCTCGGCTACCATTCGTGTGTGAGTGTGCTCTCATTTGTAAGTCGCTTTGGATAAAAGTGTCTGCTAAATGAATAAATGTAATGTAAATGTAATAAAGTTTCCAAGCATCAGAATAATTACTATGTTGAGTACCAATCAATAAAACAAGCAGTAAAATAAAGAAATGAATCAACACCAAATCATAATTGGCCCTTGCATTTAAAAAGTGTTTAAATTTTCTAAGATACAGTACATTGCGGTGCGGTTCTCTAGGGAAATCGACTGGTAGGTTGTTCTAGGCTTTGCGGAAAACCTGCATTTCATTATTTTTTATGGTTCATTACTTTAAAAACATACAAAACTTTGTAATATTATTATTATTTTTTAAAATGTTTTTTCTTTTCCTTTTATACTGAAGCATTAATGCCGTAGTTATAAAAGCTTAATGAAAAAAGTAGACAAAATCCAGTATGTGTTTGAAAGAAAATAATACAGTCCTTTGGATAAGGATTTATACGTTAGAGGGAAAGGTGAGTTGTTTTCTTTGGACGTTTTCCAATCAACCTTCTGAGTGGAAAAATTTCAAGTGTATTTTATGCAACTGGTTTGGAAGGGTGCCAGTAATTCTAGAGATGACTCCATTTTGGAGGTCTGGCATCTTTGGACCCGAGTGGTGTGGTGTGTTAGTGTTGTAACCAAAGGGGCAAAGTTCACGAGATAACATTTCTAATCAGTTATATCAATCTGTATTGCATCTATGTAATATTTTAATGAGTGAATGTGAACGGATATGACCTCGCCTTATCGTTACAGCCAGATACTCGAGAAAACTTTTTGGATTAAGTCCAGTTCATTCTGTGAGAATATAAAATGTATAGATACAGTGTGAAATAATCTCTACAGGCCCTGACTTGAGCGAAATCCATCAAGTCAGTTTTAACAAAGACCTGGGTGTGAGCTCAATAAGCCTTATAAATTGTTTATTTGAATTTCGTACATAGGCAGAGTGAGACTCGTTAAATGCGTGAGAGCCATGCTTTTTTATGTGTTAACGACAGATCTGGATGAAGTCAGACACCACACCAGGTTTCAACATAACATATCCTGACACACCCCACATTCTCTAAGCACAGTGTTCTTCATTAGTCCTTCCACTTGCTGCACAAGTTTTTTGAGTGTACTCAACTTTTAACCAAAGTAGTTCACTTATCCCTCCTATTATGTCATGGGACAATTTGACCCATTTCCACATTTGAGATGTCTGAAATACTGCTTTATCTCTCTTTTTCTCTTTTACATTTTTTTACTTTTCTTATTTCCTTACTTTCCTTATTCCTAAGGGCGGCTGTGGCTCAGTCAGTAGAGCGGGTTGTCCACTAATCCACTAATCGTGGGCTTGGTGGTTCAAATCCTGGGTGATCCATGCCGAAGTGTCCTTGGGCAAGACACTGAACCCTAAGTTGCCCCCGATGGAAAGCTAGCACCTTGCATGCAGCTCTGCTACCATTGGTGTGCGAGTGTGCTTTGGATAAAAGTCGCTTTGGATAAAAGTGTCTGCTAAATGTAAATGTATTTAGGGTCATGAACTTGCACGCAAATAAGATCTTCTTTCGGCTCGTCAAGCCATAATAAAGGTTAATGTTTTAAGCAGTTCTTTGCTGTTTTTGTGTGTATTTAAACTGTGGAAGTCATTTTGAACCATAACATAATGGATATAACACAATAGAAGGATTATCTCAATTTTTAACCTTGAGTTTTGAGTAAACTAAAAAAACAACAACTCGTGCAGTATGTTGCATTGAAAGATCATGATGTTTTGCTCAGTGTGTTGGAAATCAAAGAACAGCTAGAGGAATTTCCCATTTTATTTAGAAAATAATATCCTGCATACTTGCCAGTCACTTTCATTAGGTGTTCACAGTTTACATAAAATCCTTTATGTAAACAGACTATGGATTTGTTCTACTGATTACTGGTTGAACCACCTACGACAAAGTAAAAGCAGATTTAGCAGTCCGAGTTATTTTTTTTGTGATTGTTCTGACCAAAAACGCTTGATTTTACTGCGGCTTTATTTCAAAGTTTGCGATACAACTTGCGGAGTTCTTGGTGCAATTACAATCACACTAAATTGTTTTGCACGGCCTTTCACAGTGATGTTTATTGGTCATTGAGACCTTTTTAGCTTTAGAGGGTTTTGGCTGAATGCACGTTGTGGTGATGTCACATATTCAGAATATTGCGGAGTTTGCTTGATTTTGCGTTCATTTCTACGATCGCAAAATCCTGACGGGGCTGATTTATTAAAGTCAGAAACTCACTGGACGTGAAATGCTTATTACTTCTAAGGGAAGAGTGTAATATATGTAAAACGTTTATGTTTATAGCTGCAATAACACAAAGTAATAAAAGGAACTAAGTTTATTTGACATACTTGACATAAATTGCTGATATGAGCAGAATAAATCATTTACTTTTTTTTTTTTTTTTACCAGAGGCCAATAAATGGAATTTGCACCTGTTTTGGGCATCCCTGTGTTTATCATTGAATTTATTTCTAATTATTTATTTCGCAGCACTCCATAGTAGTGGATAATGACTCATTTAAAAGTAGACATTAATGGCTTTAAGAATTTGTAGCTTTTAGATAAGTATTTCTTTTTTTTATTATCAAAAACTTTAGTTGTGTTGTCCATTTGATCGCTCTGTTAATGTTATTGTGGAGAGGTGTGAACCATTTGTCCAGCAGGGGGCGTTTCAGTTACATCCAGAGGTGAACAAAGGCCTGAAAAACTATGCTTAAGTGAAAGTATAAATAATAGTGCTATTTTTATTACTACTTTTAAATGTACTCAAGTATTAAAAATGAAATGATTTGACTGATGATATACAAGTTAGCATCATGTTTTCATGTGAAAAGTAACTTTTATTATCTATAGCTGTTTTAAAACAACAATGCTAGTTTGTTGGTAATGTTGTGATGTTAGCTACTCGATTAGATGCTAGTTTAACCTAGCATTAGCAAAGAATTGATTTTTATCATTTTTTTAAAGGGTTAAATCACATTTTTATAATAAATTATCAAAGTTAATATATTTAGGGGTCCAAGCACTAAAGTCGACTCAGGCCTAATATGTTCAGGAATAGAAAGCTCTATTGCTCCAAAAATATTATTTGGAAATTTTAAATAACGTTCATGAAATAAATCCATGCTGAAGAGGTCTTTGGCTACAAAAACCCTAAAGTTTGAGAAGCCATGATATATAGCATACAGTCACTGGTTGGATGAGAGATTTGAAAGTGTAAGCAGTAAAAAGCATGTTTCTTCTTCATCTTGGAAATATGATTAAGTAAGCGTGCAAGTGTTACATTTCAAAAGTACTTAAGTAAAAACAGGATAAATACCTCAAAATACTTAAGTATAGTAATCAAGTACAACTACTCAAGTAGTTTATGCCTATTGTTTTTTAGAAGTTATGTGTAATGTTGTGGAACATCTGTTAAGTAAGTTAGTTCCTGATATCGCTTCCCACTTTATAGCGGCTATAAACAAACGTTTCCACATCAGCCTTGCTTCTTTTCTGTCTCTTGAAGTTAATAAGACAAGCTTGGGTCCTCCCAAGTCCTCCTGGGAAGTTCATATTTACGTGTTGGGAAGTCGTAATTATGACGTCAGGTACTTTTTAAAAAAAAATCCATTTATGAAGCCACCGTAAACTTTATCGTTACACATTATATCATACTCGTACAATGCTATCGTATTTTGTGCAGGAAATCAGCTTGTTTTATTGTAAACATTCAATTTCAACAAATTTACCGTCAACTACAGACGTTACATCCGCTGATTCCAGCGTGTTTTCTTACTGACAACTGGGGAAACTCTGAGCGCAAAGAAAATCGTGAGTTTCCCACTATGAATTACGACTTTATGGTGGCATTCATATGCGTTCAACTCGTAAATACAATCTTTCCGACATGACGTGAATGCACGAATAAACTCCTCAGTCCTGTCAGAAAACATAATGTTCCCTCGGATTGTTACAGAGACCTGACACTGAAGAAGTTTTTTCTTTGTTAAATGACACGTTTTAAAATGCGTTTATTATTGATGTAGATTAGATGTGATGCACCTGTTCGTATACAAACCGCCGTGAATGACCCGTTACTATAGAAATGATAACGTATCTGAATATAGACCTGGGATTTATCCTACAGCTGGAAATACTGCCAGAGCTGCTGTTACAGGAAATGATTCACTCCCTTCTGACCAATCCGAATCGAGATAAAGCGGAATAAAGCATAAGATAAGTGATAATCATCTCTATTGATATTTTTTAATATTACTGGTTTGAATGATGGGGAAATACATACACACAACAAGCATATGGTCATTAGCCAGCAAACGATCTGGATTAACATATAAAATCATGGATGTCATAATCATGAAGTGTAATTTGCATACATGGACTGTTATTTACACTGATTGACAAAAAGACCATTTAACTAAAATCTTCCTCCATGGCCTGGCTATCTGACGCCCCGCTAAAATAAAAACTTGACAGTAGAAGCCTCTGTATCAAAAAATAATAATCAGAACAATACATACGATGTATAACATGACAAGCAATTAATAAAATATAATCTGAACCACGGTTGTTCGGCTAAAATATTATTTTGCAGTCCTTATTTTGAAAAAGCCCCATTTTTTTTTTTTTGCTCTTTTGTTTTCAAAATCTGAATACGTGGCTCACTGTTTTGAGGCACTTGATATCACTGGATGACCTGGGAGGAGATGACGATAAGAGGAAAGAACCTCTCATAGACAGAGAGAGGTCCGAACTGTTCAAAGTGAACCCGAGCTTCTCAAGGCCAAATATTCAAGAGACTGGCGGTGAATTTAAATCATCAGGGTAAGGTCAGACGTTATTTGGTGACTATAAATGCTTTCTCTTGCAACGTAGATTTCACAGGACAACACACACGGCATCATCCAAAGTCCAGCATTCGAGGTCAGGAGGCTGACCCGAGGGTTTTAAGAGCTCTGTCGCAGGGGAGGTTTAGAGAGCGTCCGTGAGAGAGGAGTGGGCGGAGCAGCATGCTGGATTACTAGCGTGATAAATCTGTTTTTGGAGAGCATTTCATTCTCAAGGGAAAGAACGTCTGAAAGCAAAAACCTCCCACTGATCATACCTCGTCTTTTCCTCTCGAGTGAAAGCAAAGTGTCAAAAAAGTGTCACCATCCACCACATAATTAATACCTATACTTAAAGATTTCTTTAGATTTTATTGATCATTTTAGTACATTTCACTCCTTCTGTGCTCCAGAAGGTCCGTCCCACGTCTCGCCTGCTAATTGCTCAGCGTGTCTCTAACGAGTGTCTCGGTTACTTGCAGACAAACTGGTCGACAAGTGACGTGCAACGTTTGCACTTGACGTAGCAGCACCAGTGGAACTTGCAGTGGCAGCGCTCGTGCTTGTAGGTCTTGAACTGGTCGTATCCGCGGCCGCAGCACATCAGCTCGCAGCCGTCCATGCCCTCCGAGGTCTTGTTGCAGAGACGGCCGTGCGTTCCCAGCGAGCCCGTGCTCTCGTTGCGCAGGCAGTAGTCCGGGCTCGGGTCGATGTACACCAGGTCATCGGAGGTCGGAGCGTTGAAGCGCTGGTTCACCTGCTCCAGCTTGCCGCGCCGGTTGATGCGCATAGACGTAGCGCTGTCGTACTTCTCCTTCAGGAACTCACCCACACGCCTGAAGTCAGCCAGCTGTAACCAGCAAGTCTTCAGACTACAGGAACCGGAGACGCCGTGGCACTTACACGACACACTGGCCAGATTGACCACAGCCTAGGTAAAGAGAAATGGAGATTTTTTTACGATGACAGTTGATTTAAGAGTATAACACAGTATAACATATGAATATTCATACGATTTTTCTCATTAAATATGTATGAATTTGAGTCATTTACAACTTAAAGATCTTTTAATCTTGAAAGTACCACGTTATTTAAAAAAAAAAAAAACCTCATGAATCTAATAATTCTCCAACATTTTGAGGAAGAACTCTCTCTTTCACTTATAATTAGGGGTAGGAAGGAAAAGTTAATGAATACAGATATTATATACATAATTTGAAACCATATTTGAACCCAAACATAGAAGTCTCAGTAGAAAAGAAGTTGTTTTTGTAGAATACACTGCCCCCTAGGGGTCAAGATAGTTAATTACATCGAGGGTATCCAAAACGTACTGTTTTATTTAATTCTGTAATAAATTATACCTCATAACTCTGAAAGTGGTATCCAGGGACCCAAAGTGGTCCATGATTTTTAAAAATATTTTATTATAGTACTGGAAATCACAACCCACTATTTTCAACGTTGTGTCATTGACGTCTTATAGTTATTAGCCTAATTGACTGATCATTTGGGTTTAATAGCTTTATCTAAACCACAAAAGCAAGTATGTCTATAAAGAGTATTAAACGTGAGTGTAGTGTGAGTTCGAAAAGTAAAAAAGCTATTTAACTCCAATTGGTTGAAATATTATCTGTGGATTTGTTATATTTTAATTGGTCCCTGTCTAAAAATGTTTGAGAACCCCATCCAGTTCAACAGGAAGCTGAAACATGTCCTTATCAGTAAAATACCCTCACCATCCAGGATGAGATGTATGAATATGCAAATAAAAAAAAACACCTTCTACTCCACTCATAGCCCCCCCCCCCCATTAAACTGCTCTAGTATAGGCTTCATTTGCATATTGAACCTGATTGGCTCTTATGTATTATGATGCAATAACCCTTGTTGTTATTATTACACTAATTCAAAACACATTTTCAGCACATTTTCCACTGCAGAAACCACTTTCACACCGTATTTTATAAAGTGGAGCTAAGATACTTTCACTTCTTGCTATATTTGCGTTTGTATGTAGATACAGCATTGTGTTAGCACAATTTCAACTTGCTAAAAAAAATATTGTTACAGTTAGTTAACTAATAATACTAAATTTTCTCACTTAGAAGCTAGTGAAGTGCAGAGTAGGTGGCCTGTATTACTATCAAATAGACCTAATATATATATATATATTTTAGATGGTTTTCAGATGTTCTTCAGTAAATATGTCTACATTTCTAACATGTTGCAAGTTCACACCGCCCTCCACAGGACAAAAAGGTTCATTACATGGAGTCTGTCCATGTGGTAGTGTTTTACAGCCTCCAGGGGACTTTTAGGGCTTACACTCTCTTAACAAACAGAGCGACAGTGCTCACGGTCAGAGAACAATGAAATGAATGGTCATTTTGTTCTCAAACACAGTGAGGTCCAAGTGGACTTCCTGCTGATCGCAGATCACAGAAACTGCAGCTGAATCAATAAGGAAGCATTTAAAGTAGTGCTATTGGGAACTAATTGCTGGCTTTGTGTGTTTATTTTAGTTATCACTGTAATCAATCTTATTTAAAAAAGAAAGAAAGAAAGAAAGAAAGAAAGAAAGAAAAAGAAAAACGCCCTGTGGGAAAAAAGCCTGCTTTTGTGTGGTGGTGAATGGTATGAAAACGTAATTAATCACAGTGTAATTAACTCACATCCATCATTTTCACCATTATCCATTAACGCACACATATGCTCAGTACTTAACATTTAGAGGTGTGGTGTTTGTGTGTTTTTTTTTTTAAATAAATCCTGAACTAAAAAAAGAAAATAAAAATGTAATTATAGGATCATTTAATGGTGTGAGACAAAGAAAAGAAAAGATCTCAATGGGGAAAACAAAACAAAAAACCAAGTTTCTTCCAGTTGTTACAGAAACGGTTATTTATTACGTTACCGCAGCAATAAACACTCGTCCCCTCACCAGCCTCTCTTCGTTTTTTATGTCCTCCCTTGAAGTCAGAAATAAAAAATGCGGCAAGTCACGTTAACAAGAAATCACAACGAGAAAAGACTTTCCTGTTCGGCAAAGCGTAAAGCTCGGACTATTTCCAGTGACCCTGGAAAAAAAAAACCTCACTATATACATGTCTGCTTACACATTTTTACATGGAGTGTAGGTACAGAAATAGGTGAATATTATATCAAGCACACTAATAGCTGCATTACTGTCAGAGCTGTTGTTATAGAAAATGAACAAACAGCGTCTGAACATTCAGAATCAAGCATTCAGTAGTGCTGTCTTATGGAGGAGAAAAAGCTCTTGAACTGGCTTTGTGTCTTCGTGACTGTGTAGCATCCTGATCATGGGAAAGTCAAACGTCTCTGTCTGCCGCTTTCTTTCTTTCTTTCTTTCTTTCTTTCTTTCTTTCTTTCAATCAGTTTCAGTATCTGTCCTCACTAAGGCCCGTGGACTGGCACCTCCCTTTAACACCTCATGCGAGACGCTGGTTTAACAGGCGTCTTTGTAGAGGTGGTGCATTCGCCGACCCCCCTCAGCTGACAGCTGCTGCTTCCCCTCCTTCTTACCTGTTTGCATAAAGAGTGAAGGCCGAGCTTTCACACTTTAAAGCACATTCTCTGAGCACTCATACCTGCATACCAGCCTGGCCCCGTCTCTCTATCTCTCACTCTCGCTCTCTCTCACACACACACACACACACACACACACACGGACAGATACAAACATCCTCTACCCATACCATCAAGACGTCAGAAAAAGAACGATACAAATCAAAACCTTGTGGAAATAATAACTCTTCTTCCATTCATTCACACGCTATCTCTTTCCTCTCTCTCGCTCTCCTGGTGTGAGAGACAGTCAGACTCAGTGGTGCAGAGAAAGGACACGGTCTTGGGCACGAGCACAATGAAGCGTGCTCAGACAGGACTGGGGTCGGGGCCGGCTGGGGTGGGGGGACAGGCTGGAGTAAACAAACGGGCCCTAAAAGGTGTGCGCAGATGAGAAAAGCCCGGGAAAGTGCAGCTCAAATACAACAAAACCCGCCTCCCTTCTACGACCGAGCTACAAACCTGTCGGTTGTTTTGATACTCTTTGGCTGATTGCACCTGAAAACGTCGAATAAGGATGATGTCACGATACGATCAAAGCCTGGAGATGCGTGCAAAAGTTTGTGTCCCCCATACTATTTGAATGGCGGGGGTTGAATGGTTTGGGGGGGTGAATGTTTTAAAATGTATCTACAAGAAAGTTTTAGTAAAAGAGCATCTAACATTTGCATTTGAATACACTGAATAAGGAGTATATACACGGAAAAACCCTAGAGTTGAGTGCAAAAGTTTGTGCCCCCGTGGTGTTTAAAGGGGAAATCTCGATTTTAAGATTTATGTACACGAACGGCTTAAAAAAGGAACTGTGAGGGTATTCCACATTTGTGTTTGAATACGCTGAATATGGATGTTGCAATGCATTCAAAGAATAAGAGTCGAGTGCAAAAGTTTGTGCCCCCTGCCTCAATGGTGTTTGAATGGGACGTGTGTAAATGTGTCTCTATTTTAAAATGTCTCTACAAGAAGACTGTATTAAAAGAAATGTGAGAGTGTCCCACGTTTGCATCTGAATACACTGACTAAGGATGTCACAAGCCTAGAGTTGAGTGCAAAGGTTTTTGCCCCCATAGTGTTTGAATGGGGGGAAGCATGAAAACGTAGGCTACGTTTCAAAATGTATTTACAAAGAAAAAGTTTAAACGATGGCTTAGTGGTTAGCACGTCCGCCTCACACCTCCAGGCTCCGGAGTTCGAGTCCCGCCAGGGCCATGTGTGTGCGGAGTTAGCATGTTCTCCCCAAGTGTCGGGGGTTTCCTCCGGGTACTCCGGTTTCCTCCCCCAGTCCAAAGACATGCATGTTAGGCTGATTGGCGTTTCTAAAGTGTCCGTAGTGTATGTGAGTGTGTATGTGATTGTGCCCTGTGATGGACTGGCACTCAGTCCAGGGTGTACCCCGCCTTGTGCCCCATGCTCCCTGGGATAGGCTCCAGGTTCCCCCGTGACCCTGAAAAGGAGTAAGCGGTTGAAGATGGATGGATGGATAGAAGTTTAAACGAAGGAAATGTGAGTGTATCTGACGTTTGCATCCTAATACACCGAATAAAGATGACTCAATGCTTTACGACATTCAAAGCCTAGAGCTGAGTGCAAAAGTTTGTGCCCCTACAATGGTGGTTGAACAGGAAGCGTGGAAATGTGTTTCGATTTAACAATTTATCTACGTGAAGAACTGTGATCAAATCCTGCAACAGGACAAAAATATAAAACTGCAGGCAGAAATGTTTTGCCAGTAGATACAACAGGAACACATCCGGGGTGGCCCTAATATAATAACTGAGAGGATTTATTTCTAAAGGCAAGTTATTAGAGGATATGTACAACCATGTTCGAAAGAAATATACAAACTTTTGAAGTGATATTATTTTTCGTTACATTATCAACAATATTTTAAGATGAACTATTATATACTGTAATATGTCCTTCTGATAAGCCTGACACTATATAGTTGTGCCCAAAAGTTTACATACCCTTTGTAGAATCTGCAAAATCTGAATAACAAAATAAAAAATCCCACGTTCTTTATTTAGTTCTGTCCTGAATAAGCTACTTCACTGAACAGATGTTTACATATAGTCGACTAGACAAGATAATAGCTGAATTTATAAAAATGACCCTGTTCAAAAGTTTACACACCCTTGTTTCTTAATACTGTGTGTCATTACATGACTGTGTTATTGTTTTGTGATAGTTTGTCTTGAGCAGTTAAACTGCCTACTGTGCTTGTTCTGGAGAAAAATCCTCCAGGTCCTGTACATCCTTTACTTTTTTTTCATCATATTCTGCATACATATAAACGTATTTAGATTGTAAACGCTCTGACCTTCTTAACAACACGTACATCGATCCGAGGGGCAAAATGAGATAAATCAGGAATCCAACACGGTGTGTGTTACACAGTATAACCTCACAGGTCACTACTCTTCATTCTCTTTGTGTTGAAGATTACTGCACCGTGGTTCATTTAAAGTATAAAAGTAAGGATGTTTGCTCAGACTGTGTGTGTGCGTGTGTGTGTGTGTGTGTTTTGGTGTCAGTGTCAGACAGCTCTGCTTCAGTTACTTTGTGTGGCGATGGCAAACGCCTTTGCAAAGCGCTGAGCCTTTTGTGACCCACAGAGCCATGACCGCACACCTTCCCCACACGCTATCCTTCACCGAAACCAAACCCACACACCCTCCTCCCATGGGGCTGTGTGCTGGAAGACATTTGGGAAGCACGATCAATCCCTGTGCTACGCTTCTGTCACCAGCACAAAGGCCTCAGAGCGCTGAGCCTCTCCACGCAAGACAAATCTCGGGCAAACAAGCCGAGCTGCTTGTAAAATACCCGGTAGGGCACACGGCGTGACGGTTGCCCTCGCCGTCGCGTTAAGTTACAAAGAAAAACACACTATATATATTCATATGGTGAAATTTGATCTATTTTGAGGACACATTTTATTTAACATTGATAACAGTAAGTTTTCTGACGTGGGGAATTCTTCAAGAAAAATAATTTGTAACATGTAACATGACACGAGAGAGAGA
Organism: Noturus placidus; assembly: GCA_022414735.1. NCBI lineage: Eukaryota > Metazoa > Chordata > Actinopteri > Siluriformes > Ictaluridae > Noturus > Noturus placidus. The sequence goes on from JAFFST010045290.1 coordinate 74,811, forward strand.
GAAAGAGAGATAGAGAAAGTGAGAGAGAGAGAAAAAGAGAGAGAAAGAGAGATAGAGAAAGTGAGAGAGAGAGAAAAAGAGAGAGAGAAAGAGAGATAGAGAAAGTGAGACAGAGAGAAAAAGAGAGAGAGAGAAAGAGAGAGCGAGAAAGGAGAGAGAGTGCGAGAGAAAGTAAGAGAGAGAAAGTGAGACAGAGAGAAAAAGAGAGAGAGAAAGAGAGATAGAGAAAGCGAGAGAGAGAGAAAAAGAGAGAGAGAGAAAGAGAGAGCGAGAGAGCGAGAGAGAAAGAGAGAGAGCGAGAGAGAAAGAGAGAGAGAGAAAGTGAAAGAGAGAAAGTGAGAGAGAGAAAGTGAGAGAGAGAGAAAGAGAGATAGAGAAAGTGAGACAGAAAGAAAAAGAGAGAGAGAGAAAGAGAGAGCGAGAAAGGAGAGAGAGTGGAAGAGAAAGAGAGAGAGCGAGAGAGAAAGTGAGAGAGAGAAAAAGAGAGAGAGAAAGAGAGATAGAGAAAGTGAGAGAGAGAAAGAGAGAGAGAAAGGAGAAAGAGTGCGAGAGAAAGTAAGAGAGAGAAAGTGAGAGAGAGAAAGAGAGATAGAGAAAGTGAGAGAGAGAGAAAAAGAGAGAGAGAAAGAGAGATAGAGAAAGTGAGAGAGAGAAAAAGAGAAAGAGAGAGCGAGAGAGGAGAGAGAGCGCGAGAGAAAGAGAGAAAGTGAGCGAAAGAGAGAGAGAGCGAGAGAAAAAGAGAGAGAGTGAGAGAGAAAGTGAGAGAGAGAAAGTGAAAGAAAGAGAAAGAGGGAGAGAGAGTTAAACTTTCAGAGCTCAGTTAAACATGGAAGTGACTGAAAAAATGTCCAGACTTAATCTTACTTATTTAATCTTTTAATCTTTTTTTAAAATCTTAAAGGTAAATGATTTGAATGATTTGAATTAAAATCAGATGTGTTCTTCCCCAACATGCTCTCACTGATGGAGAATCTGTTACAATTTGCCCAATTTAACTTGTAGTAAATGTTACTGCAGCTAAGGTTAGCTTTAGAGGTGGGGTTACTGTTCATACTCTTTCTTTTGTATGAAATCAAACAAAATAATAATATAATCAGATTACAAACAATACTACACGTCGTTCTTTATCTAATAAAATTGTTAGCATTGGAAAATTGTCATGGTGTAAGAGGAATCACATACGTTTGGGACGCATGATGTTATTGGAAAAGAAACGGTAACTCCGCATTGCACTGGGCTGCATCACACCACCTGCACTTCCTGAAGCGTTTACTTCCTTATTTAACATTCCTACAATGTTCTATTAACATTGACCAGCTAGTAACATCTACTCAGACAAATGATAATGTTAAAACTATAACGTTAAGTACAAATCCAAAGCCATACTCTCTCCACTAAGGTCACCCATTTCCACAGAAAATTAATAGTCAAAAAGACAGAAAGGGCAACAGTAAACAGCTTGGGCTTATAACTCTTCAGGAGAAGAAAAGCGAACGGTCTCGTGAGGGGTCAGACGGCGCCCGGCGGTTCTCAACCGTGCCTTGACCTCCTCACCTGGGGTTGAAAGCCGAGGCCACTCAGAACGACCACAATCCCAGAGAGAGGGCTTCTGCTCTGTAAACACCTTAAATAAGCTCATCTGCTCAAAGACAAACAGGACAAGAGCAGAGGCTCTGTCGTGCTCCACACCCACTGCAGCAGGCAAATGGACTTTTTATGACGCCGAAAAAGCACTCAGGGGACCAGCGGAAAGAGCGAGGTGTGTCCTTCAGCAAGCAAGGGACAAAAACAGAGCACATTCCTGCCTGGTCTGGGGGCTTGAGATGATATTCTGAAGCACTGATAAGCCAGTTGCTCGCTTTATGGCTACCTGAGAGCATCTGACCAGGCACTCACTCACACACACACACACACACACACACACACACACACACTGGACTCCTTCCACAAACATTCAACAGTTTCATGTAGAAATGAATGACCCTGAAATTCAACTAAAAATATAGTTTAAATAGAGACCGTGCTAACCATTTTACGTTCACTAAACATTCTACGTCCGTTTGTTTAAGAACATCTGTTTGTTCTGAGGACCTTTTTAAATGAGGTTTGTATACGTCCCTGCAACATTGCATATGTTGGAATATGACATTAATATGACATTAATCAACAATGGTGTGGTGCCATAAAGTGGGCTTACTGTTACCACCCTAAAGTTGAACGTTTTCCCATAATGGTATATCCAGAAGTGTTTTATTCCTCTTATACCTCATCGATTTGACAACTCGAATGTTTTATTCATGAAGCACTGGGAATTTATTATAATTTTCTTTATCTGTTAGTCGTGGAAAAGCCTGTGAGACAAGTCACTTCATGTTATACCACATACATTACAGCAGCTGTAAACAAGTCCATGTGTTGTTGTGTGCTGTCACTATAGAAACGATAACATTAATATAAACCTGTGATTTTCCTAGCAACCGGAACGACTGTCAGAGCTGCTGCTACAAAAAAATGAATCAACACCTTCTGAATCAAAAAATCCAACAGCGCTGTGGCATACATTTAAAACGTTACACCCTAACCTCCTAAGAACTGCTGAATATTCACGTGGTAGAGAATCTACATTCGTGAGTCCAGTGCCTGACCATGGACCCGTAAAAAGAAATGCGCTTTGACCTCACGACCCTGACCAGACTCCAAGGGTATTATCCTGGTGCGGATGCCATTTGGTCTTCTACACTTCCAGTAAATTATCTCTTCCTCTGGCTCGGGCTATTAGACACACACTCTTCACAAACACACACCCCAAGACACACAAACATTCCACTAAGAACACTGGGAGCAGCGGTTGTTGCTGTTCCTGTCCTGGACTACACTGTATAGACATGTGGGCTGCCTCTGCTGTAGTCAGGCCCAAAACCTACAATCGAGAAACTAGTTCATGTTTAGATGGTGTTGGTTTCCAAAACTGACTTTGTTCCTGCGCGTTGTTCCGACCCACTGGACCTACAGGACCACAACACTACAAAAGGTTTATAAATGCATTGAAATGGTGATAAAGTTTCTGGTATGTGAGCACAATGTCTAAAAGCACCACTGTGTGTTTTGGATGTTCTCCTGGATCAGCAGAGTCTGCCTTCATATTTGTACTTGTATTCCTGGATATTGGGTTTGTTCTGTACTTGTATCTACTTGTAGTAGATAAAACCCAAACTATTCTTTATGAAGAGTATACAGCATATCTTAGTATAGTATAGCTTAAAGTAGTAATGTATACCAAGTTTAGTTTACTAATTCATATTTCAAGAGCTTCCTGGATGTACATGTGCATCACACTAAACAGGGACTTTCACAGTTTATTCTGAAGAATACTTTGAAGACTATGACTACACTTGCTACTATACTAATATATACTTATTAATAAGTGCACTTTAATAGGAAGTAAAAAAAACAAAACTTAAAATTACTCCCAGATTGGTACTGATCGTGTGATGGGGAAAAGTAGTTCGATTTTAGACGTATAAGATTAATTTTAAGTCACGTTCTAGTACTTTAAGTAAAGTCCATTATTACGGTTCAGATACTATGATTATGCAAGCTACTATTCTATATAATATTATACGCTACTATACAATACTATACCAAGCTATACTATAGTTATTGATAAAAGCACTTTACTTTAAAGTAAACAAAAAAATAAAATTAGGTCTAGATTGGTAACGTTCATGTGACAGGAGAAAAACTAGATTAGATTTTAGACTCTTTAAGTTACTCTTTAGTTTACTTTCTAGTGACGTGTATTTATTACAGTCTGGAGTTTATTCCAAAGAAGAACATACCACTACCACACTGACTACACTACTATACTCTACTATACTACATTACGCTGTACTGTACTATATTCTACTACACTACGCTATATGACTCTATACTATGACACAATATACTACACTACACTGTGCTATACTACATATGCCATACTAAACTACACTACGCTGTACTATACAACAATATACTACACTACACTGTGCAATAGTACATATGCCGTACTAAACTACACTACGCTGTACTATACAACAATATACTACACTACACTGTGCTATACTACATATGCCGTACTAAACTACACTACGCTGTACTATACAACAATCTACTACACTACACTGTGCTATACTACATATGCCGTACTAAACTACACTACGCTGTACTACACAACAAT
>JAFFST010045291.1:5022-19509 GCA_022414735.1 Noturus placidus
TGTGTGGACAACCACAGTTATAGTAAGGGGGGTAATCACTTTTTCACACAGGGCCATGATGGTTTGGATTTTTTTCACCTTTAATAATAAACACCTTCATTTACAAATTGCATTTTGTGTTTAATTGTGTTGTCCTTGACTATTGTTTAAATTGGTTTGATGTTCCGAAACACTTAAGTGTGACAAACATGCAAAGGAACAGGAAATGAGGAAGGGGGCAAACACTTTTTCACACCACTGTACTTATACGTACGTACTTTTTCAATGGCCAAACAAAAGGTACGGAATCAAATGCAGTAGGTACTGTTAAAGTATGCAATTTCGGACACACTTATACTTTCACTCTTCGAAGTTTACAAACAAGACACATTTTGCTGTGACGTGTGTGCTCTAAAATACAAGAATTATTAGATTAAACAATCTAAGATTGGCATAGAAGCAGGTGAAAACAGACACATGACATAGTGGCTGCTTGTATTATGTTTTTTTAGCCATTTTTCAGACAGCAGAAGAAAATCTGATAAACCAGAATATAGCTGATGTGAGACAAGGAAATAATTATTGTAAATAGCCTTATGAAATAATTAGTGTAAAATCATGCGTGCACGAGATTATGTAAAGAGGACTGTTATTATGGACACGCGTCTCACCTCCCTGTATTGTAACAGAATACTGCGCCCACTACGCGGAAGCAGCAGATCAAAATAAACGCCGCCAAAGCGGCTGAGTTTGAGGCATAGAGTCGCTCGTTCTGGGAACAGAATCGACAAATAAACAAAAAACTTGCTCAGCTCCGCCGCCTTCTGAAGCCGCTGCAGCAAGCCGGGCCATGCGCCACGCCACAACCCGCGCAAGTTACCCCGCCCCCGTTGTCGGAGAACTACGCCACGCTACACAGGCAGCCGATCTACACGGATGCCAGGGGCTTCCCATTGCAGAGGAATTACACCACGCCATGCAGGCAGCAGAGCTACTTGTACTCCTGGGGCTTCCCGCTGCCAGGGGACTACACTGGGCAATGCAGACAGCAGGAGGTCACAGCCCATGTGTCACAGCCCGAGGTTAACGTGGTGACCTCAGAGCCTCTACCTGAGGTCAACAGGGAGACCTCAGAGCTCCCTGCAGGGAGGGCTCTGCTGCCAAAAAAGCTGCTCTGCTGTCCTGCTCAGCTGAGGAAGCTGTCCCGTTGCTCTGTCCTGCTGAGGAGGCTGTCCCACTGTTCTGTTCTGCTGAGGAAGCTATCCCGCTGCCCTGTCCTGCTGAGGAGGCTGTCCCACTGTTCTGTCCTGCTAAGGAAGCTGTCCCTTTTCCTGTCCAGCCGAGGAAGCTGTCCCTGTCCTGTCCTGTTGGGGATACCACCCAGCATTCCAGCCCCGCTGATGGCGTCGCCCAGCATTCCAGTCTCGCTGAGGGCATCGCCCAGCATTCAAGTCCCACTGGGGGCATCGTCCAGCGTTCCAGCCCCGTTGGGGCGTTGCCCAGTGTTGGGGCGTTGCCTGTCTGCTGCCCGGCGGAGGCCGCCCTGTTTTCTGACACAGCAACACATCACAGATCACAGACAGATCACACAGAGGCCCCAGACTTTAAGTTCCATGTTTAACACAGTTAACCTTGTCTAGTTTAGACCGCATTTCCTGTGTTTTGTCTGCTGTGTTGTTAATAAAGACGTTGACCTGCATCTGCTCCCACCTCCCCCGACCTTTTTCGTTACACAAACAATGCCCATCCATTGCAAAGAGGTTACTGACACAAGGACTTTCTCCCTCCCAAAGTACACATGCACAGATATACAGGCAGGCATATGCAAACACAAGCACAGACAAGCAATTACAGAAATACCCCTGTTTGTGTGATTGATTGTCTCATAATGGTGGTCACACTCTTGACCATATACAAACATACAGATTAAAGGTAAAAAATATTAAAATGTCCACAGTCTGAAGTAAAATTGCGTATTGATCATAATATTAATATGAATATTTTGAGATATTGGATTTTTGATTTCCATGGACTGTAAGCCACAAACATCAAGATTAAAACAAAAAAAGGCTTGAAATATTTCACTTTAACTGTAATGAATCTAGAATATATGAAAGTTCCACTTTTTGAATTAAATTACAGAAAAAAAATTACTTTGCCACTATATAATTTTTTTTTGGTACATATATAGTGTGTGTGGGTGTGTGAATATAAATGTATAGATATACATTTATAATAGGGTGGCTGTGGCTCAGTCGGTAGAGCGGGTTGTCCACTAATCCACTAACCGTGGGGTTGGCGGTTCGAATCCCGGTCCGGGTGATCCCATGCCGAAGTGTCCTTGGGCAAGACACTGAACCCTAAATTGCCCCCAATGGCAAGCTAGCACCTTGCATGGCAGCTCTGCTACCATTGGTGTGTGAATGTGCTCTCATTAGTAAGTCGCTTGTAAATGTAAAAATGATATTTCTGTAAAGCTGCTTTGAGACAATGTACCATTGTAAAAAGCGCTATACAAATTGATAAATTGTTATATAATAATAATAATAATAATTAGAACTGCACCAGTATATCGGCCGATAAAGGCAATTTTTCACCCTACATTTAAAAACATCCGATGATCAGGGCGATTATATTTTATCAATCAAAAGAGGGCGGGAAAACACCGTATTCGTGCTGTGTGTAAAGAAGATGTCTTGTGTAGAATTATTCTGAATTGGGTGACAATGACAACAAAACTGTAGTTTGTAGGCTCTGCATTGCTAAAATTTTACACCGCATACTGCAGCAGAGCAGAAGCAGTATGTATTTTTTCCGGCGTGCATGTTAACGAATGAGTGCTTTTACACTGGACGTGAGCAGCAATGAAGCGAGAGTTTCGATGTCGAGTCATTTTTTTTTGCCACGCTGCTCGAGCTGCTCATGCTGCTCATGCTGAATTAAAGTGCCAGTACATTGTTGAAAGGTTTAAATTAGGGATGTACCAATACCAGTACTCGGGTGTCGGCCCGATACTGTGCTCATGATCTCTACCAGAAAATCCTAAAATAGAACGTCCAGTCTTCAGACCACAAGTGCAACTGGATTATGCAGCAAGACAATGATCCAAAGCATAGGAATCCTATTCCTAGAAGTAAGTGAAGGACCTCCACAACAAGATTTTAAGTTTAAGGAGGCAATTAGTTTTTCACACTGGTGATACGTGTTAGAAAACTTTTTTTTTTTTGCTTCAATTAAAAAATAAATAAAAACTGTATTGTGTGAAACTCAGGTTGCCTTTGTTTTATGTTGTATTTCATGTGAAGATCTAAAACTATTTAGTATGAGATGTACACAAAAACAGAAGAAATCAGGAAGGGGCAAATACTTTTTCACAGAACTTTACATGGCATGATTGAAGACCATAGACAGGACAAATTAAAGATCATATACAGGACAAATATTCACCCCAATATTTCTGTAACATTTAATAGTACTTGTGTTTAAACCCTAACAAGCCCATTATGATTAAATGAGTGAATACAAATAACATACCGTATAATTTACATACACAGGAGAGCAGCCATCAGGTGATTACTGATATTTCTTTTCTTTTTATTGACAATGAATTCTCTATTAGCTATAATACAATAATTTCTTTTACCAATTCTGTCAGATCTGTCTTGTTATGTTTAATGTATAGTTGCAATAGAAATATATCCCCCTCCATTAATAATATTAACACCTCACCTCCCTTGCCACTTGTCATAACCTCTCCCTGGTTAAAACATAATGACTTCACACTTTATCATTGTTTTTGTACATTCTGTACATCCTGAGAAACATTAGTGCTTGATGAACCATGACTAAAAATAATCAGTTCCCAAAAACATTTTGTTGGAGTCCTCAGCCGCTCCTTTGTATATTTCATGCTGATTGCAGAATTTTATCCCGACATCCATTTCCTACTCAATGTTGCTATAATTTTAGCTGATGCATAGTCCATGTGAGGCCCTGGGAGACAGCCCCACTTGCCCACTCTTTGAGACAGCCCCTGGTGACAGTAATTAGGCTATTTCATTAGAAGACTATTAACTAAGTGGTTCAAATAGGTTTTTCATGTGCTTCTAGGTCCACCCCCTCTCCCAACTGTTCAAACCCACCATCCACCTTGAAATTGACAAGTAGTTATTTTTAAGATTTGTGCCATATTCTATGAAAAGGCAAAGGGGAAGGACGTGGTAATGTTAGTTTCTACTTTGAAGTCAAAGAAGTGAGATGTAAAACAGTATGTGTGTCAGCGGGGACATATCTTGAGCAGAGCGAAAAAAAAAACCCCATGATAACACATCCCAACTGGTGAAAATCTGGCTCCCTATCTAACCAGAAACCCCCTTAAATATGCATATTAGCAATTCTGATACTGTTTATTAGGCACAAATGTACTAATACAGTCCCCTCTGAAACTACTCTAATGTCAAGGCCAACTCATTTGTTTGTAAGTAAGTAAGTAAGTAAAATTTATTTATATAGCACATTTCATACAGCAAAGCTGACCAAAGTGCTGAACAGAATAAGAGAATAAAATAAACAGAATAAAAAATAAAATAAATAAAAACAGACAGTAGACAACATTAACTTTCAAAATTTGATCCAAAAGCCTGACAAAACAGATATGTTTTAAGTCTCTTTTTAAAAATGCTAATGGATGGTGCAAGGCGGATGTCCAGCGGCAATTGATTCCAAAGGCGGGGTGCTGCAACAGAAAATGCTCTATCCCCTTAGTTTTTAAACGCGAACGAGGGACATGTAAAAGAAACCTATCAGAAGATCGTAGAGTTCTGTTAGCCGAATGTGGCATAAGAAGATCCTTTAGATATAAAGGAGCTTGATTATTAAGAATTTTAAAAACAAGCCGCAAAATCTTAAACTGGATTCTAAAACGGACCGGGAGCCAATGAAGCGATGCTAAAATACGGGTGATATGATCGAACTTCTTTGTGCTATACAACAAAGACATTTTAGTTTGAGATCAAAAGATGGATATGAGAGGTGAGTTTAGGATTTCAGACTTTATTTCATGGTATTTATCTAGATGTGTTAAACAACATAAAACATATTTTGCATCCGACCACCCAATTTTATGCAAGCAAAAGCATATGAATAGATAAGTGTTGAAGTAAATTAAATACGTCAACACTTACAGTTATTGCAAGCATATCCTTGCTTGCAATAACTGAATCAAGCCTGTGACTCATTGACATCACCAAATTGTTGGCTTCTTCTTTTGTGATGCTTTTCCAGGCTTTTACATCAGGTTCTTTCAGATGTTGTTTTCGTTGGGGGGTTTATGCCTTCAGTCTCCTCTTCAGGAGTTGAAATGTATGATCAATTGAGTTATGGTCTGGTGATAGACTTTTTCCCCTGGTAAAGACTTTTGTTGAGTTGGCAGTGTGTTTTGGATCATTGTTTTGCTGCATGATATTCTTCCTCCCGATTAATTTGGATGCATTTCTTTGTAAATTGGTAGACAAAATGTTCAGGTAAACTTCTGAATTAATTTTGCTGCTACCATCATGAGTTACATTGTCAACAAAGATTAGTGAGCCTGTTCCAAAAAGCGATGCATGCCCAAGCCATGACACTACCTCCACAATGTTTCAAAATGAGCTTGTATGTTTTGGATCATGAGCAGATCCTTTCTTTCTCCCCATTTTGGACTTTCCATAATTTAATTAGAGGTTAATTTTGGTTCCAGAACTTTTGTGGCTCATCTCTGTATTTCTTTGTGAATTCCAATCTGACTTTCCAACCCTTACTGCTCCTTACTCGCCTACAAATTGGGTCGTCTAATACAAAATGTGCCTTCAGAAATCTCATAATAACTTCAATAAAGGCCATCTGTGTGCCTTTTAAGTGTCACATGATCTGAGTATACATACACCTGTTCTGAAAGGCCCCAGAGTCTGCAACACCACTGAGCAAGGGTTAGCAAGGGTGAATACTTATGGACACTCAAGTTTGATGTTTCACAACAAAAAATATTTTGCAACTTCTATGTGGTAGGCATGTTGTGTAAATCAATTGATACAAAACCCCCAAAAATCCATTTTAATTCCAGTTTGTAAGGCAATAAAATAGGAAAATGTCAGAGAGAAGCAAGGTTGATATCACCAATCTCCATCTGCCACAAAAAAAAAAATGTAATCCGCAGCATAGGATTACTTTGTATATCCCAAAAACAAGAGGGGTTTGTCCTTGAGGATGGATATCCAGTTTGTAAAAAATCTGGATGCAAAGTAGGAGGAAATACATCAAACATATTCATGCAGATCAAAAGATACGTGTGATGCTAACTTGCAATCAGAGAAAGATCCCTGATATTTGGGAACGGAACTGTGTGAGACAGCTCAGGAAGGTAATTATACCAAATCATTTTGAGGACAGAATTTGGGTCAGGCATTTCAGAATTACCAAAACACCATCTGAGATGCTGTGCTACCGACAGAAAAATGCATTGCCATTGTGGTGTATAAGTTGGCCACAGATCACATAAGCCAATTATCCAACATGATTTCTTGAGAAAAAGTCACATGACCTTTGATGCACATCAAGGAATTTATTCTGTAAATGTGTTTCCGTCGTAGTTTATGTGCATTGTTTTTCCTACTGTACAAAAAAATTTTAGTTACACTTTCAATGAAGCCCAGGCTTATAATGAATTATAGACCAATTTATAATTATTTATAAGAAAGGATTACTGCTCCTATAATAACATAAAAACCTATACGTCGTTATAATAACAGTTATAGCTACAATTATATTATTGTTGTAATTACTTATAAGTGATACACTTGCTTTTTCAATGCCCATGCTCATAATGCATTATACTCCAATTTACAAGTATTATTTAGTCAATCTTATGGTTCCAATAATGTATTCTATTTTTTAAAATATTTTATTATATTGTAGTTATAATGACTTATTAGTAATTCAGATTTATTTCTATGTCCAATAAGTGAATTATTTTAGATTGTTGTTGATAGTTGTGTTCTGCTGCCTCTTAAATAGTTATTCTGAATTATAGTAGAATTACTAAAATGTATAAATGCATCCTTGATCGCTTTAAGTAAAGTGAAAGCATGGGATGCAGTTTCCATAATGCAAATATAAAGAAATCATGTAGATGTGCTTATTATGCATTATAAATGCCTTTATACTTGTTTATTTGTACACGTAACTACTGAACAATAATGGTTTTAATAAAGTAATAAAAAAAAAGAAATTATATTAATGCAAACTGTTGCAAAGTTTCTTTTTTTTTTAATGTTACATCCTAGCAAAACTTTGTAAAAATAAATTTTTGAAGTATAATGTCAAATCGGAATATACATTTCCATGCATATGGCTGGGGAGCTATAGCTTTTAACAAGTCAAACTTTCTAGTCAAACAAATACTTGACAAACAAACTCCTGACTAGGGATGTCACGAGAACCAATACTTCGGTACCCAGTCGGTACCAACATTCTTAGAACGTGACGGTACTTGTTTTTCTGCAGTTGTGTGGTTACCGTTGGTAATGAAATTACAGAGGTTGCAATTCCTCTGGACCTGATGGGGGCAGCAAATACGCGTAAGAGTTGGTCCACAAGTGGTAAAGAAGAAGAAGAACGCCTACAAGCACATGGGAAAAACTACAGAAAATGGTGACAATTTTAGCTCCACCCGGACTCGTTGATAGGCAGAGAGGAAAGCTCATTGAGAGAAAAGGTAGCATCGGTTGCTGGTGTGCAACCGCTGCTACCATTCATTTCAATCCCCTGGAATTTGGTGAAAGACGATCCTATTATATGTTTGTTTGAGGCAGCTGGCATTGTGACCGTGAAACCAGCTAACGTTATGCTCCATGTAATGTTTGTGATAGCCAGTTATTTGTTAACAACGCTAATGCATTGCAATGTTATAAACTACCTCCAAATGGGCCACCATGCATCGCCATTCAGCCTTTCAGTGTCCTGCCAGCTTAATGTAGCCTTAAAAGACACGGTCCTTGAAAAGTATGTAAATTATGTTGCTTTCTATTTAAATTTTTTCTTGTAGTGTGGAAATGTCTTTTTTGCAGGTAGTATGTGAATTAATTTTTGCATGTAGAATGGAACTATGTAGCATGGTACTGCATTTTTTTATAATAATAAACAACAGCAAATGCTGTTGAAAATGCTGTTAATATTGCTATTATATAAGTATAAAAGCCAATTTAGCATTTACCATGGGTGATTTTGGGTACTTATTGTACTTTGTATTCATGATCATTTATTGTTACAGAGAAGAAGAAAATGCTCCTGATCCTCTTCACACTTCTTCTGAGGCCTTCTCCCCCAACATCCACATGAAGGTTTCCACTGCAAAACTGACAGCTCCATCTACCCCCCAGAGAAGTCAGAGAAGAGGGGTCATTCGTCTGTCACTCATTTGAGTTATTAGGAGAGCAAGTGCTCCTGCACCTACAGCACAACCTGAACAGGACAGGTGGCACAATATTAACGAGGATGTGCCTCCCGTACAATTTCAATTTTCTCCTGCCCACACTCCTGGGGTACAGCTTGATAGGCACCAGCAGCACACTTCTCTAGAGCTGGTCTAGTTTTTTTTTTTTTTTTTTGGTAAAGCCAGAGTCTCTGCAACAACACAAACCTGTATGCAGAGTAAAAGCAGAAGGGTATATAGACCCCATGGAGTAATGTAACTAGCCTGAAGACATGCAAATTCCTGCGCCTAGTCATTTACTGTGGCCTAATAAAACCATAAAAAAAGCCATTGAGATTTGTGAAGAAAAAATAAGCTATATAATTTTCCATTCCCAGCCTCTGTCCTGGCATTCTACAGGTTTGAGCCAATATTCAGAATACTGTACAAGAGCAATGTCAAAGATTGCGCAGAATGACCGGCTAAAAGGCACCACTGGCTATGATTGGCTCTTTTATGTGAAGCCCACCAGGAAGAAGCTCATACTGAAATGCAGGGAATACTACCAGCATTACCAGAACCTGGCCATCGATGAAAGAATGGTGGCCACAAGGTCTAGAATTGTGGATTTTGGGAGTGATGAAGCCATAAGTTCAGTGTGTCTGAGCCAGTGGGGGCTGCAGCTGTCAGTGACGTTTCACAGGTGCCAGAAAAGAGGCCATGCTATCCAGTGACAATTGTAAACACCTTAAACTCTGCCAAGAGAGACAAAGCCTCAGCTGGGAGAAAACACCATTACAAGTACAGCAAGACTATTTACAAATGTTGGTCTTGTGATGTGTTCCTGTGTACTATAGTGGACCATCTTTGTTTCACTGAGTTGGGATGATGTCAAGGACAGATAATCTCAATGATGTGCGCTAGACTTTGACTCTTAAATTTCCTATTCAGGTTTTTGCACATTTGTTCATGTTTTGCATATACTAGTGTATATTTTGCACTTGTATATTTGTTGTAAATACTGTAGTTATTTTTGCCTTCTAAAATCCAATCCCACATCCATGTCATAGGAGGTGGAAACAGCACCTTCTGCATTCCTATATTAAATAGGTGAGAGTGCTAACAGGGCTCTGGTGCTGATTTCAGTAATGCCTAAATGAGATGAATAAGTTTCAAAGTTTTTATTTGTGAAATTGCACATTTTGTAGCTAAGAGTTTCATGCTAGTCCCATTTGTTATTTACTTATTCTATTTGTGTAATAAGCACATCTTCATGATTTCTTAACATTTACATTATGGAAACTGCATCCTATGCTTTACCTCTACTTAACGCCATCAATGATGCATTTATAAATGTTAGAAATTGTATTATAACTCATAATAGGTATTTATAAGGCAGCAGAACACAACTATCAACAATGATATAAAATAATGAATTTAGTAATCTGTATTACTAATAAGTCATTATAACTACAATATAATACAATTATAATAATGCAGGCTGCAAGGAATCGGAGGAAAGAAATTCTAAGACACACGGTTCAAAAGTTATTAACATAAACGTGAGTGCAAATTTGGGCAGTTGGTGGTGCTAGAAGGTTTGAGATAGAGACTCCAACATAGCTATGGTTAATACTGAGACTGTCCTCTATCTGTGTGCCAGATTTCATAACTTTCCCACAAGCGGTTCTATGGGCTGCCATAGACTCAAGAGTAGAAAAATAATACTTACTCTACCATAAAGGAGACATGTAACCAAGTGATTATGGATTCATTGTAAGAATGTCATAACACAGCATTCCCAGTGTCTATTTTGTAATTGTAAACGTATAGATTGGGCAAAGATCATGTTCTGTTATGGTCTGTTCTCCTCCCTTCTTGTTTCATCACACAACAGAGGACTTTCTCTTTAAGTCTTCCCATGAAAACCCCAAATACATACACTCACTCACACACACACACACACACACACACACACACACACACACACACAGAAAAGATGTATCAACATTTATATATATCCTAGCATTGGACTTATACCTAAAAATCAGTATCAGCAAAGACGTCAGCTACAGCTAAAAATAATTACTATAAATTATCAAGCAGAAAAACTATGATTGTTATCTAAACAGTTTGGGAAGTTATATTCAACAATCCATTTAAAAAAATTAAAGCCCCAGATATAAAATGCATGTTACTGACACGGACACACCCACACAGACACACAGACACACAGACACACACACACACACACACACACACTTACATTTGTCTCACTACTCTTGTAAGGACCTCTCATTAACATAATTATTAATTCTGTAGATTAATGCTACTCCTGCACCTAACCTCAGTAAGGAAACCTTTATTTATTTATTTATTTATTTATTTAAAGCTGTGGTTTTTTAATTTAAAAAAAAGCAGTTTTCCTTGTGGGGACCAATCACATGTTCCCACAAGGACAAAAGCGTTCGATATTCCAATCCATGTAGATATAAAAGGATGTTCACACAGCCAAACACCTTAATCCTCACTCTGACACTGAGGTCAATTCAATTTTCCTGTATTCCTAAAGAGTATGTGTGCCCATTTTACAGAATGCTTAAATACATTAGAGATTACAATTGCCTCACTTTTAATGATCTATTTAACTACCGGCACCCGTAGCTAAGTGCTGCCCAGACAAGTAAGGCTTCTTTCCCCACAACATCATGTTCTCAATCCTAAAGACGAGACGACAGCATGTTCTTGTTTTTACGTGATGCGGCTGTCTTCTGTCCCATGTGTCAGTCGAATTATTAAGTACAAGTTTTTCAACCTTACACTCCTTATTCCATCTATAACCACCTGTAACTGTCCAACATTAAAAAAAGAATGTCCTTTGTCTTTATGCCATCTCTAAAAAATACTTCTTGCAAGTTGTAGAACATCATCTTATGAAGATGGTCTTTACACGGTGGTCTCTACAAAGATAACACTTTACAAAGCCCATGGTCCTACCTGGAATGTCGGCTTGATTGTTGTAGCTCCAGCTGGATGGGGAAATCATGGAAGGCATCGGAGAACCTCCATGACTACTGCCCTCATTCTGTTGCGTGATGTGCCTGACTGTGTCCTTATTTTTTCGGTTCTTCCTACGTCTTGAACCAGGTGCTTGCCAGCCACCTTCACCTCCATTGCTCTGCTCTATGGGTGTTCCCTGTGCCTCTTGGCTGGTCCTGTCCTGAGCAGTGGATGGTGATCCCTGCTCCTCTTTGACTTGAAGTGAGCGATAGTCATTCGGCCATGGGTCCTCATGGCTCTTAGTCTCATGTTCCTCCTTGCTGTAGGTGCTGCCACTTTCATGGCTGCTGGCAATTGCTGAGTCCCCTGATGAGTTGGCAGGACTGGTACGACGTACCAGCCATGGCGAGGAGCTGCGAGCTGAAATCATGGAAACCAGTGCTTCAGAGGCTCCTCCAGCAGTACCCGTTCCTGTGCCAACCATGCCACTAATCTCTATATTGGCCAGCTCCATATCAGCTAGCTCAGAACGAATGCTAATGTCTAGCGCAGCCCTGATAAAGCCATGACATGCCTGTACTATCTCTGTCATCTGTAGGTAGCTGGCAGCAGACATCACCTCAATAACATTCTTACTGGTGAGTGCCAGGTGTGCAGAGTACATGAAGTCCAGGATGGTCTTGAATCCCTGTGCTGTCACAATGTCCAGATGTGTGATGGTAGCCTGTTGCTCTGTTCCCTTCTTCACTTGGCAGTAGAGTGTCTTGAAGTAGCGGCTGCTGCCTAGCAGTACATTCTTGTGTGCCTTGAAGATCTTACCTTCCACAACCACACAAGCATCACACAAGATGCCATGCTGCCGCTGCTCATTAAGCTCACGCAGGAGCTGCCGGTAGTGTGATGCGATTTCCATATCTTCCTTACGGTTGTTCATTGGATCACTGAGTGGCTGTGTCTTCTGGACTGGTTCTGTTTTGGAGATACAAAAGCACCAGCACATATGCCAATTAGTACAACAGTCTTTAGCACAGCAGCAATACTGTGATCGTGTACTGAAATACCGGAATTGAAATTATATAATGCTAGAGAAAAAAGTCATGTAAAGAAAAATATAAATTATTAATGGGAATAAATAAATATATTCATTACAAACAGAAACTAAAACATCATTCCAAATATCTGTTTAAGATCAAATTCCTTCTAATGAATATATAATACGCTATATGGTTAACTATTTGTGGACACCTGACCATCACACCCATTCCGGACTTACCCAAACTTTTGCCACAAACTTAAAAATCACACAACTGTAAAATCTTTGTATGCTGTACTATTTCAATTTCCTTTCACTGAAACTAAGGCCTTGGAAACACTACAAACAAACACCAATAAAACGGGGCTGCTTGAACAATCATACTATTGTTCATTCACAAAATATAACAACTTTATTTTATTTTTATTTATTCTGCTTTTATTATATGAAGTCCTCAACCAGATGGAATTTCCGGTGGAAATTTCTAGCAAGCTTTCTATCTTCTACCTGTGACTGAGTCAGAAACCCCAATTATGGCCCCGTTCACACCTGGCATTAATATGTGTCCTGGGTGATCCAATCATAACATACAGCGCTAAGTACAGATGCATGGTAATCTGATCACTCAAACTACCTTCGGAAGTGGTTTGGAACTCATATGACCCCATGATTTTTGTAGTTTTGAATATAAAAGTGTCTTGATGCGTCCCGGACAGCTACGAAGGACTGCCTAATCAATTGTGTCATTGGCCTAGAAGGACGATACACAATCATTGTGAGAGTATTCAGAAATCGAGCTGAATGGTAGAGTTCTCCACAGTTAGGCTGATGGATAAAGGCAATGCTATAACAGCAAAGACTAAAGCAGATGTTTTTCGTAGCTTCTTTTGTTGTCTCATTTCCTGTTCATTTATTCATTAAGTTTTGTTAGCAGACCACGTGATTGAAATGTTTGAAACTGCTGGTACATACATGTACTGAAAACAAATGCAGCAGCAGACTGGTGTAATAAATATGCATGACACCCTTCCTCCAGCAAAAATTATATATGAAATCTGACAGTGACCTGTTCGGAGTTGTATAATACAATCTGAATAAAAACTACAGGAAAATGCATCTACAGCGCGCAACAGTTATTTTCACACTGCTTTTCATTGCGTCAGTCAACCAAACAAGTGTGTAAATACTGCAAAGATGCCATTATGATGACAGGAGTAACTCTGTACATTATCTGCTTCTCTCAACTTTGCCGATCTCAAAAACTGCCATCTTGTATTGATCCCACAAAATGGCCTGAACCCGCGACTGTGACCTACTCGTGTAGACACATCGGCGTCAGGCTGAGTACAGTATCTCACAAAAGTACACCCCTCACATTTTTGTAACTATTTGATTATAACTTTTCATGTGACAACACTGAATAAATGACACTTTGCTACAATGTAAAGTAGAGAGTGTACAGCTTGTGTAACCGTGTAAATTTGCTGTTCCCTTAAAATAACTCAACACAGAGCCATTAATGTCTAAACCGCTGACAACAAAAGTGAGTACACCCCTAAGTGAAAATGTCCAAATTGGGCCCAAAGTGTCAATATTTGTGTGGCCACCATTATTTTCCAACACTGCCTTAACCCTCTATGGCATGGAGTTCACCAGAGCTTTACAGGTTGCCACTGGAGTCCTCTACCACTCCTCCATGACGACATCACGGAGCTGGTGGACGTTAGAGGCCTTGTGCTCCTCCACCTTACGTTTGAGGATGCCCCACAGATGCTCAATAGGTCTGGAGACATGTTACTGATCAGAATCAGAATCAGAATCAGAAAAGGTTTTATTGCCAAGTACAGTTTTTAGCACATACAAGGAATTTGTTGTGGTGTTGATGGTGCACGTCACGATCACATCCTATATGAAATTATTTCAGATATATACACAATATATACAAGAACTGACTCCAGCCCAGAACCATGACAGTGGAAAATGTCTAATAGTGTAGCTTTAAATATATTTAAAAGGAGAAGACTTCAAA
>JAFFST010045291.1:19822-32149 GCA_022414735.1 Noturus placidus
ATCCACAGAGTAAATCCGCATTATGGAAAATGTTTTAAATCAAGTTTCGAAAAGTTGTCCAAAGCTTGGTGATGGTGACGTTGAAGTGGAGCGACCATGGTGTAGTTCGTTTATAACGTACGGTTAGCTGTTTACTTCTGCCGATTGTATTTAGGCTTCAAACTTCGTAAAAGTTGTGTTCATTTGTGAAACTTATCTTGATGTACAAAACATGTTAGTATTGTAAACGTTTCTTGATCACACAGCTTTTTTTTTTCTTTTACAATAATTCAAAAGTCTATGTGAAAATCCTATTGGGTTTTTTTTTAGGTAACTTTGTGATGCTAACTTCCAGGTTTCGGTATAAAATGACATCATCCCTGCACCACTCTATTGGGTGATATTGCTGCGTCTCTCTTCCTGTAAACACTTACTGCATTTTCTGTATACGCCTGAATTGTTTTCTTTTGGTTGAATATTGTTATATTTGACTGCATATTTTCATTGGGTTGATGGCATTTTCTATTTTTACTTATCCTATATTTTTTGTACAATTTTATTTATAATTTGCTTCTATGAGATGATGCACTTTAAGAACCTGTCTAATTTGATGCAAAGATTTGTACATTAGCAGGAATGTAGCACAACATGGAGGTGAAAGCAGTGATCATTTATTTAAATGTGAAAGTTCAATAAAAATATGTTGTACCTTAAATCAATGAATAATCGCTATACATAATCATGATCTCAATATTGATCAAAATAATCGGGATTATGATTTTGGCCATAATCATTCAGCTCTATGATGAAAGTGATATATGTTACTCAATTTGTTAATGATGAACCCTATGTTTGCTGAATGTGACCAATTACATTCTGTCATAAAAACATATGATTGGAATCTAACACTAATAACATTCTGTGGCCTCAAAGCAGCTGCACTTTTCTAATAACAGTGACATTACACTAAACACTGTGTTTCAGTACTGGTATCCAATGCATCACTATTACTCTCTGAAACAGCTTTATTGCCAATATAAAGTCAATCAGATTTAGTGGGGTATTCCTAGGTACTATACATTCAATACAATTATGCATTCTGACTGCTGTCATTCCTATACATAATCTTCTGACAAGACAGTGCTATGAAATATCCACCAACATTCATTTAATACAGTTTCATTACAAGCATGAAAAAAAACAGTAGATTTTTCATGTCACACAAACCAGTAACATTTCCCATCCTGCACTGTGGCCTACAAACATGGTCACCATGGACCACAATTCCCAGAACACTCGCCTTCATTCTAATCATGCACACCTGCATCCAATTCACAGCACAATCACAACCACAGGTTGAAAGGACTTTCTATGCTATGCATTCACTCTTTGTGAAGTATACGCTCAGTTGCCTTCGGCCTCTGTCATTACCAAGCCTTGATACAGTGTTTGTTTATTCTGGTTTTGACCTTGTTCATGTTTACGACCTTGTCTCTTTGCCTTGCCTAGTTTGGACTGTTTGCCTGATCGATTGACCCTTGCCTGCCTATGTACCATGATTTCTGCCTGATCCTTTGAACTTATTGGACTTCTTGTTATTTCATTATACTGCCACTGCATTTGCTTCTGTCTGTACCTCCAATACATGACAAAATTCTTCTCAATAAAAGTTTACTACTTTTCATTCCGTCCAGATCATGAAATGTCAGTAGGAATGCAATGCCAATGCAAGTGATTTGCTTTGGCCAGTGCTAGAATCTCAAAACTGGCAGCCAGCTTGGCTGAAGTCATGAACATCTCTATTCAAAATGAGTTGGTTATTTGGCAGCCACATTTTTCACTTCATCTCATGATTAACTGACAAAATGCTAATTAATTCTCACCATTTGACAACACAAATAGTAAGCTCTGCAGAGGGGAGTCATTGATTTAGTCAAGGTGTTTTATACAAGCACAGGGTAATTTTGTTTGGTATCTAAAAGCCACAACAAAACATTATTAGTTGAACAATGAACACCTATGAAAATCATGTTGAGAGAGAAAAAGAGAAAACAGAAAGTAGCAGAGGCATTCTTTATGGGTTGTTCAGAACCTAATCAGAGTAAAGACAGAAATGACCAAATGGCAGCTGTGATTTCTTTTTGAAGAGTTCAGAATGTCAACTCACATTGGACTGAGTAAAGCATGACAGCTTGGTTTCTCCAGAGTGACAACCCTGTTTGCTAAAGGATGTCACACTTCAGATCATGTTTGGGCAAATTCCATTCAACCTGATGACTTGAATGATTAAATAAATCCTCCGTGTTTCCCATGTGCACTTGAAAAGACACACAGTTCTTTAAAAGTAGTTAGAAGAGGATGTTCAAACTATAGGAGAGGTTTTAATCATCTTGATAATGGTCTTAGCATTGAACTGCCTGATTTAGTGATAGCCTTGAATGACTTTAGAGTCTTTTTGTGTATTGAGCTCAACAACTGAGACATATTGGTTTGATTTCAGAAGGCTGGCTGTTGTCATCATTCAAAATTTAATCCTCAAGTGATTATGTTTCCTTCTCTGACAAAAGTTAAAATGAAAGAAAAAACTTTAATCCAGGGCAACACACACACACACACACACACACACACACACACACACACACACTTTTAAGAAATTAGGCTACTAGTTTAACCTAAACATTTTACCTCATCCCTTGTCTGAACAAAAAGGGTTATATCAAGCTTCTTAAATTGTCAGTGACACTCACTTAACACACACCCGGTATGTCACTTAGTCAGTCAGCTCTGGCTAGACAAGACTTTTAGGTGGCAGTCGTGTCACATTCTTTGAACAAGCAAACTGATTGCTAAAGGTTTAGTGCACATGACATTACATTACACTGAACAGTTACAGCTGCTGTGGCTCAGGTGGTAGAGCGGGTTGTCCACTAATCGTAGGGTTGGCGGTTCGAATTCCTCACATTCCACACGAATTGCCCACATTACTCTACATTCCAAAGTGTCCTTGGGCAAGACACTGAACCCCAAGTTACTCCCGATGGCAAGCATGGCATGGCAGCTCTGATACCATTGATTTGGGAGTGTGTGTGTGAATGGGTGAATGAGACACAGTGTAAAGCGCTTTGGGTAAAAGCAGACCATTTACCAAACAAATTCATGAAATCCTTCAATACTGCAGAGTGCCACAGTCTGGTTCCAGAAGTAGAAATCCCGGAGCTCTACAGCGCTCACTCCCATGAAGCACTAAGAATGACATAATCGAGTCGGTGTCCATACACTCTGAAACTACTTAAATATTTGTATATACCTTAATATTGTGCATTAAACATAAACTATATTGTTTATATAAATATAATCAACAATAGCTAAATCAGTAGTTTTACATTTCTGCATAGATTTTTTTTGACTGCCTAATTCGCAATGCTTCATGGGATTGTAGTTCATTCCCACATTGAGGACGTGGTCATAAGTACACAGTCTTGTAGGCATAGCTAGACCCTTTTCATGAGTCTTCAGCCCCCCTGTTTTTCCATCTCAGCCCCCAAAAGAATCTGCCCATGTTAACGTGGATTATTTAAACAAAAGACATTTTTGTCGGGGTGGTAAATGGATATTGCTTAAACAAAGTTACTGGTGGTCTAGTTGTGTCACTGTCACATAGCTCACATGGCTCAACTTGTATAAAAATGCGGTTTATTATCACCATTAAAAATGATTGAGCAACAAGTTCAAATCTCATGACAATGGGAAAATTTATATAGGCCTTTTTGTTTGGCTCAACTAGCATAAACTTATTTTTTAAAAGTATTCAATACACCCTGAAGGTACTCCTGGTGTTGATTATGGTGTTGATACTTTTGTGTTTTACAATATACCACAACGTTTTAACAATCCTGTTGGTATTTTGTTATTCCTGACTCCCCTTACTTAAAGGTTAATTCCATTGAATCGCGAGCTGGTTACTCTCTGTGGCCCAACATAGACTTTTATAAATAAAGACGTTGATAAATGGCGACCCAGAGTGATCATTCTGTAATATATTTCTTTTGTCTCTACACATAAATATTCATTTGCTTTGATGGGCGAACATAACCACCTGATTTTATAAATGTAAGAAATGACATTTGCAGGAAGCACCTACTTTTTGCTTATGTCTACAGGAATTGCTAACATTACAAAATGAGCCTACAATAAATAATAAGTCTATTTAATGAAAGGTCCTTGTTTAATAAAAATCTTAATGAAATGAATAAAAAAGAAATTGAGTTTCAATTTAGTTTTATACATGTTCTTATATTTATAGCTATATTTTTTGTAATGTGACACGTGATAATCTCAAGTTTTACTGGGTTTTATATGATTCTTTGCTCTTTTTTCATACTGCGGGTTTTAGTGTATTTCAAGTGTATTGAAAACATATCGTCAACAGCAAACACAACAATTCCTCTTCAGCAGTAGGGCTGCACGATTATGGCCAAAATCATGATTAATCATGATTAATCATGATTATTTTGATCAATATTGAGAACATGATTATCACGATTATTCATTGATTTTAACATATTTTTATTGCACTTTCATATTTAAATAAACAGATCACTGCTTTAACCTGTAGGCAAGACCACTTGAGATCCAACTCAGAAACTCAGTTTAGAGTAAGATCAGCGGCACAGCAGTTTGATGAGGTCATCCAGACACATTTCAGGCTGCTAATGAGGCCACAAGATGGTGTTAAAACCACCCAGACTCTGCTGCAGACATCATCTATCAATCATTTAGCCCGAATTTTATCAACAGTAGACTATAGAGAACTATGGCGCCACACTGTACACTCAGTTAGTCAGTGATTACAGCTTACCACCAGCTCGTCCACTGTCTCTTGAAGCAGCGTGCTCTAGCGCGAATGCGCGAGCACCTGCATGCCCGATGTGGACATTGTTGACATTTCAACCATGTGTATTTTGTTATGTTTCTGTCTTGTCTCCTCCCCGAGTCTGTCATTGGTTAGGCTGTCAAGTGTGCTGTATTGCCCTCAGCTGCTACCGATGTAGAGGCTGATTGTGTTAGTTTAAATACCACGCAACTCCCAGCTCACGGGGCTGATTATTGATATTGTAACTGTTTAGATAACAGTTTAGATGCAGTTTTCTGTTATGTTTCAGGTTTCGTCTTGTCCAGGTTGTTTAGTTCATGCTGGGTTATCCGCTCTCAGTGCTTAGTCTTAGTTTATGTTTCATGTTTTATGTTTAGTGTATCGATCCGTTATCCCGTGACCTCGACTTCGATTTATGCCTTGCCCCGTATTGTTTTGTTTGCACGATCGCCTGACCCTCGCCTGTTTTGGAATTACTCTATAGGATGACGTGTTTTGGATTATACTGCCTGACTCTCTTAAATAAAAACTGTTCTAACTGCAATTGCATCCAGCCATATCTCTCCTCACCACGAAACATGACAGAATAATTTGCCTACACCATGGATGCAGCACGGGAACGGAGAGGATGAAAAACCCGGGAGTCCACACCCATCATCCCCACATTGTACTCGATACAGTTTCCACAAGAGACTTTCGTGGATCTTCCGGATAGTTTTGATGGGTTCTTTGGCTACCCGGACTATTTTTTGTTTGACTGTCAAACATATTTTTCAAGTTTAACGGACACCAAGCTCAGCGCAAGAGAGTGGATAAGGGTCATGGTGTCCCGTTTTTTTGGCCCAGCTCGCAAATGGGTGCAGCAAATAGCAGCCATGAGATCCCGGGGACTAGAGAACAGTAAGCAAATCATGGACATGTTTTTGCAGGAGTTTAGAGAACCAGGGAAGAGCTACAACCTGGATCAGCTATTGAAGGGAGCTAATGTGGAGAACAAGGCTGACCTACCGTTCCACATGCACTATGAGTGGATGAACCACCAAGGGTATGTTAACACGGACAATCAAGTTCTGCGCATGTCCAAGCCGGCTGACCCTGCTGACCAAGTCCTTCTCATGTCCAAGTGGATGAACCTCAGAGCTCAAACCTGAGACCCACGTGGTGGGCTCACCTGCCGAGCTCCAGCCAGAGGTCAAAAGGGAAGCCCCAGCTTCAGAGCCCCAGCCGGAGGTTAAGCTGGTAACCTCAAAGCTTGAACCTAAGACCCACGAGGTGGGCTCACATGCCGAGCTCCAGCTAGAGGTCAAAAGGGAGGCTCCAGCACTGGAGGCCTTCTCCCACCCTCCCTCCCTTGTAATGGCTCTCGTTCAGCCTTCCTGCTTGGCTGTGGACATCGCTCTGCCTTCCTGCTCGGCTGTGGACGTCGCTCTGCCTCTATTTTGCGCTGAAGACGTCGCTCCCCTTCTTTGCTGCGCGCAATGGGTCACTCCCCCTTCCTGCTCCACGGAAGACATCGTTACCCCCTCATGCTCCGCGGAGAGCTTCGTTCCTCCCTTGGGCCTAGCGGAGGACCTCGCTCCTTTCCCTGGCCTTGCAGAGAACCTCACTCCCCTCACTGGCCTCACAGAGAACCTTGCTCTGCTCAGTGGCCTCGCGGAGATCCACGCTCTTCTCCCTGGCCACGCAGGGGACCTCACTTTACTTTCCTGCGCCGCTGAGTACGACGCTCTGTTTCCCTGCTCTGCCAGGGACATCGCTCGGCCTGCCTGCTCGGCTGTGGTCGTCACTTAGCCTTTCTGTTTCATCGAGGACGTCGCTCTGCTTTCATGTGTCACCGAGGACGTCGCTCAGCGTTCTTACACTACTGAGTACTGCTCTCTATTTCCTGGCTCGGCTGAGGCCATCGCTCAACCTTCCTGCTTGGCGGAGGTGGTACATCCGGAATTTGCCTCTTGGAGCATTTGGATGTACTACCCCTCGACCCCTTCACTCTCCAGCATTTATCTCGAGACTGTCGAAGGCCTTCTCGTAGTATACGAATGCGATGCACAGAGGCATCCTGTACTCTTTCACTCGCTCCAGCAATTGGGTCAGAGTGAATATGTGATCTATCGAGCTATAGTTCTTCGGGAAGCCTGCTTGCTCTATTGGTTGCTGTTCATCTAGATGTTGTGATAATCTGTTCAGGATCACCTTCGTAAACAGCTTGTACACATGAGACAAGAGGCATATGGGCCAATAGTTCTTCAGGTCTTCTCTATCGCCCTTTTTATATAGCCGGATGGTATTCAATTCTTTCAATTGTGAGGGTATTTTTCCCTCATCCAGATACTGAGTGAATCGCTTGACGAGGATTTTCCAGAACTGTTCTCCGCCTGACTTGAACATCTCAGATGTTATGCCATCTTTCCCTGGCTCTTTCCCGCTATTCATCAAATTAACGGCTCGTTCAACCTCACTGATAAGGATGGGTGGCACTTTTTCTTTCCTTTGAGATGACGCCAATGGCTGCATATTCCCGTCTTTGCAGATCTATTCCACCTCACTTTTATCGCTGACCGGTACGCCAACTGTGTTCTTGAGTGTCGTCACCTCTGATCTATATAGTGCCATGTCCCTATCATATTTCTTGGGGCACTTCCTTTCCTCTGTGGCCTTCAGGAGCTTTTCCATCCAGTATTTCTCGAAGTCTCTCTTCAGATGTTGACGTATCACTCTGCTGAGAAGAGAATATTCAAGGTGTTCTTCTGCAGTCCTCTTCATGTTCTTCCTCTTCTCCAGCAGTTTCTTAGTTTCCTCTGATATTCTTCGCTTCTGCTCCCTCAGGCACGGCTCTTTAGCTTTCCTTAAGCACTCATTCAATTTCTTTATCAGTGATTCGTAGTCCGTATCCATTTTTTTTAATTTTATGCGTTCTTCCTTTGACGCGAAATGCAGTGCCTTCTTCTCCCTTATTCCGTCAATAACAATCTTTGCCCTCAGTAGGCGGTGATCGCTGCCGGTGTTAAATGGCGCTATGACGAAGGCGTTCTGCGAGATGTGCCGCTTGTTGACCAAGATATAGTCGATCTCATTGTGATGCTCAGCATCCAGGTCCATCTCTTCTCCTGCTTCTTCCTGAATAGGCTGTTGCCGATGTAAAGCTGTCTCGCCTCTGCCATGGTGACCAAACGCTCTACTCGCACATTCCTTTCACCCAATCCGAACCTTCCGATATACGTTTATCCTTGTCACCCTTTGTGTTGAAATCTCCCATTAAGATGGTGTATGTAGATTTCACAGCTAGCATTTTGTCCACTTCATCGTCGTCGCTGGCACTCATGGGAGGGTAGGTCTGGACGATCTTAAGGATGGCCTTCCCAGAGAGGTTCACATTCAGCACCACGATCCGTGATGAAACAAACTGGCAAGAGGCGACCTATGAATACCATTCGATGAACCCGATACCTCAAACTGATCTGGCACCGTCCGCTTTTCCGAATCTTACAGCACTTCCGTCCTTCCACCACAAACTTGTTTCCTTATTCTGATGGGTCTCGCTCAACCCTAACATATCGCACCTGATATTCTTCTTCTCCTCCATCAGGTAGTTCAAACCATTCCCCCTTGCCAAAGTCCTGCAGTTGTAGGTACATATGGAAAGGTTAATCCTATTCCTTTGCGGCCTTCTAGAACCTCAGATTCTTAGCAGTCTCTCGTCGCTTGAGTAGCATCCCGCCGCCGTGGAATGGCCCGATTGACGCACATGTTACTGAGGCACATTTCTTCGTGCTGTTTTAGCCTTGGAATGTCACCATCCCTCTGGCTAGGCGGGTAGGCCAATACCTCTTCAGTTTAGCTAACTTTTAAACCAATAGAAAATGAATCTTTCCTAGGATCAAATAGTCTGACACCTTTGTAGCATGGTAAAACCTGCCAGGGCATTAAGCCCCGCTACCATAGCTATCAGACAGCCATTGTCACCACTTTTCCACTTTGAGGCAATGAAGCAGCATTTCAGTCATTTGACATGTATAAATGCACTATATGGCCAAACGTTTGCGCACAGCTGACTATCACACCCATAGTATGCTTTTTGAACTTACCATTCCAGATTTAGTCCCCCCTTGCTGTTATAATCAATTTCACTCTTCTGGGAAGGCTTTCCACTAGATTTTAGCATGTAGCTGGTCGGGTAACCTGGGTAGACCTGGGTCGCATTCCTGGGAACGCATTCCAAAAGCGTTCAATAGGGGTTGAGGTCTGGGCTATGTGCAGGCCACTATAGTTCTTAGATTCCCACCTTGGCAAAACATGCCTTCATGGTCCTTTCTTTGTGTATACAGGCATTGTCATACTGGAACACTTTTGGGCCTATTAGTTCCAGTGAAGGGAAATTGTAATACTACAGCATACAAAGACCTGCTATACAACTGTGTGCTTACAACTTTGTGGGAAAATTTTGGGGAAGAACCACATATGTATGTTATGGTCAGGAGTCCACAAACTTTTGGCTATATAATGTAAGTACTGCATGGCTGTTGGACTGAAAAGAGAATTAATGTTCTGTACATTTTACCATCATTACTGTTTGCCAGTAAATAATTAAAAATAAGTACTCTCAATAATCATTTGTCTCAAAACAAAAGAGTTGAAACATATGCTATGACCAAACCAGAGCCAGAGTAAATATCACTACTGATTTAAACCTCTGTCAGCTTCAGAGGCTTATGAATACGGGCCTTCTTTATACACAAACATGCAAACACAACCTGGCAAATGTTCCCTTTTCTCCCTTTTCTTATTTATTAGAGAAATTCTAACCATGCAGCTTGATAATTGCACAAAAATAAAGAAACAGCGTGACAAAGACACAAAATTGGTTATTCATACATACATCTGAGCAATTCTCCTTTATAGGTCATTATAAAGCTAGTTGAAATCCACATCACAGAAGCTGTGACCTGAGCGGATCTAAAAGTCCTTGAAACGCTTACGACCTCCAATTAGGCGACTCCACTTAGGCACCTCCCTTGTGAACTTGCAGCCATGTGTTTTAGTAAAGCAGAAATGCCTAGTATTAATAAATAAAAGTAACATTACAAATTATGAAGTCTCTCAGATTAGAGGTAAAATTTGTTATTTGTCTTATGATGCTACAACAAGACATTTTCTGACATTATTCTAAGATACTATTCTGGTAAATAATTAATGGGAAGTAGAACCCTATAATATTAAGGTCAAATAATAAAATACCATGGTCAGCTTCAGAAGGGAGTGAGGCTGAACAAAGTGAGGCCTGGACACAGACAATCTGAGTGTATATAAAAGCTTTATTATAAAAAAAATGTTGATTCTGTATTGATATATATTTGTTGTACTCTGAAAAGTGTATGAGAATCAATAAAAATGTTGTGAAAAATGAAAAGAAAAAAAAAAGAAAAAAAAAACCTCTATTCTGAAGTCGTTCCTAAACATATGTAAATCAAGCTTTAAACCTTTTCCTCAACCTCTAATCTTCCTTCATAAACTTCAAAAAAAGCCTTGTCCCCATGCTCCTGAATGCTAACTGGCTCAAAACTTTGTGTGCTGTGCTCTCACTCTTCGGAAATCTGTCTGACCAACTCTCTCACCATAGCGATACCCCCGGAGATGAAAAAAGAACTTTAAGCTTTACAGCCACTTGCCAAGGACACAAAATTTTGTCTTTTCCCTTTCTTCTGTACAACAATAGAATCAAAGGCAATAAGACATCACCTTGACTTTCTATTTTCCCTATCTTTCTTTTTAAATAGATTTTTTTCTCTTTCATTCTCCAAGTCTCTTAGTCTTCATTTGCTGAGAATGGCAAAGGCTAAAATCAGATGGAAAGCAACTGTTAACCCACTAAACCCACTACATAGTGTAGTCTATGGTCATTTACTTGTGCTCCCCCTTTCTTCCTTCTGTTTCTGGGCTATTCACTCAGAGACCCTGAATCCAGCCATATTTCCAGTGGAGGCTGCCTCTCTGACAACCCAGGGCTTAGCCTAATTTCTCTCACTATTAAAAGCTGTGAAATGCAAATAATGAAACATATCATTACAACTGAAGGATACGAAGGAGCGAGATGGAGTGCTTAAGGAGAATAACCTGACAAAAATAAACATTTCACTGGAATTTTCTTCAGTAAACACTAGCACACACAAACAAGAGCTGGACAGACACTTATAAACAGTATTTATATTCCAAATGAGTATACAGTGCCATCCAAAAGTATTGGAACAGCAAGGCCAATTCTATTGTTTTTGCTATACATTGAAGATATTTGGTTTTGAGAACAAAAGATGAATATGAATCGATAGATCAGAATTTCAGCACATTTCAGCATATTTACATGTAGATGTGTTAACCAATTTAGAACATGACACCTTTTGTTTGAACCCACCCAATTTTTAAGTGCTCATATTAATAGAACATGTGACTGATAAGTGTTTCTTGCTTAAGTGTTATTTACTTCAATTTACTTTAAGGCTATCTGTTCCTATACTTTTGCTCACCTAAATATTAGGTAGTTTGCCACCAAAAGTGTTTTAAATTGTTCAACACATCTAGATGTTAATATCAGGAAATAAAAGCTGAAATTCTGATGTATCTATTCATTTTTTTGATCTTAAACCCAAGTGTCTACTGTATAGTGAAAATAATAGAATTGGCCTTGCTGTTCCAAAACTTGTGTAGTCGACTGTATATAAAATACTGTTAGAAAAAATAATAAAACATATAAATATATTATTGTTTTGCTTTTTTTCTATACCAATCCTTATACACATTGCATTGTTACAATAGATTTAAAGCAGCTGATACATATCTATAGCAGTAAACTAGTACAAGCCTGGGGATATAGCCATAATAAGTGAGAATCCAGTGACAGTCCATGGTGGCTTCAGTGTCACACATTTATGTGCTGCATGTACATGTTTTCAGAGTGTTGAATGCAGTCTGAAAGCAGAATGTATTTAAAAAGTGTGACTTGAGATTCTCAATCTGGGAACCACACAGAAATTCTCCTGAGAGGGGAGAGGTTGATGATTTTGGATCAGACCACACTACTGAGTAGGAATCAAATTCCAACACGATCTCCACCTCTTCCTCCTCCTCTTCTCTTTCTTTTTCCCTCCTACATTTTTATCCCTACGAGTTTATACACACATACACAGTCATCATCTGAAGAGCACCAAATGGTGCGACGATGACTCCCTGCACGAATCAACAAATCATCTTTAACACCTTCCTGGAGCTTGCGCCTCAAGAGGTGTCACAACAAACCAACCTTCTGGCGGTGCACTGCATCGCTGTATACAATCTGGCACACAGACACACATTTATATAAATTGTATGTATGAATATTCTAATATTTATAATGTGCGTGTGTGTGTGTGTGTATATATACATACATATACATATATATACATGTATATATATATATATATATATATATATATAATATATATATA
>JAFFST010045291.1:81493-100724 GCA_022414735.1 Noturus placidus
CCGAAACACTTAAGTGTGACAAACATGCAAAGGAACAGGAAATGAGGAAGGGGGCAAACACTTTTTCACACCACTGTAGCTAAAGTTTAATATTTGACAGCTGTTTAATGGTAGAAAAGTTAAACGGCCGACAGTAAGCGCCAGGGATGTAAACATTTACGTGGTTCATGTAATGTAATGCGTTATTGTCAATGTGATGAGACAAGAAACATTAACGGAGCTGTTTTCAGTATACTAGGAATAAGATTAAGAATGAATGTGTACATATTGTGAAGGAATTTATTGAAGTGGTTACCTGGCTTTCCTGCAAGCCTTTCAGTAAATTCACTTGTCTAAGAAAATGATTAATAAATCTCAAAGTGGGAGAGTTATCATCCTCAATATTGAACGTGGTAACTTGGTTGACTCAAGTGTGTTTTCAGATTGTGGTAGGACAGTCATTTATTAAAATAAAACATTATTTGCAAATCTAGTTCTTTAACTATTTTCTTTAATTCTTTTAATTATCTTTTTTTGGACAATAACCCACTGTATTTTGATACTATTCTGAATGTCCTTGTAATGTCTGTGCTCAAAAAGGTAGCGATAGTTCACCTAAAAATTTAAATCCTGTTATCATTTACTTACCCGTATGATATCATTTCAAACCCAAATACTGTTACTTTTCATAACATAAAAGAAGATGCCCCCCCACCCTTTCTTCTCTATTACAGCTTTGTTCTCTAACATGGCAGAAGATAATGATCTTGAGCTTTAAGGGTCCACTATAAAGACACCATAAAAACTATACTCTAAGCTCCGTACTAGAGCTTTGTGTCATATGGACTGCTTTTATAGTTGTGTAAACATTCTTCATTATACACTGACTGTACTGTAGTTATTTTGGTTTTGGTTTAATCTTAGTTAAGATATGCTGTTGTAAATTTTGACATGAATGTTTATTCTTATTTTACAAGTATACATAGACATTTCAGGGAAATTGTGGTCATTACAATTTGCCTCAAAAGTCATGTAAAAATCCTGGAAATTTATTGGTAAAAATGTGCATGAACCTTGAATATAAAAATAAAAAATATACACTCACTATCCACTTTATTAGATACACATTTACATCTGCACATTCATGCACTCATCTAATCACCAATCATGTGTCAGCAGCACAGTGCATATAATCATGCAGATACAGGTCGAGTTTCAGATCAAACATCAGAATGGGGGCGGGGGCTTGGGGGGTGATATCAGTGACCTTATGGTTGTTGATGGCAGATGGGCTGTTTTGAGTATTTCAAGAACTGCTGATCTCCTGGGAATTTCACACACAACCGTTTCTAAAATTTACACAGTTTGGTGGAAATGAAAACCAAAACACTCAGGTATGTGGGTGGGAATGCCTTGTTGAAAGAATGGCCAGATTGGTTGAAGCTTCCAGGAAGGATATTGTAACTCAAATAATCACTCTTTACAACCGTGGTGAGGAGAAAGGCATCTCAGCATGCACAAAACATCAAACCTTGAGGTGGGTGGGCTACAACAGCAGAAGATCATATTGGGTTCCACTCCTGTCAGCCAAGAACAGGAATGCCTGTATCATGGGCACAGGCTCACCCAAAACGGACAGTTGAAGATTAGAAAAATAAAAATCACCTGGTCAAACAAGGCTCTGAAAAGGAGGCAGTGGCATAACAAGAAGGCGTAGGATGCTTCATCTGTCTGGCCTGCTTGTACGGGTATAAGAGAGGGAGTGAGGTCATTACAGGAGGAATGAGAGGGGAGAGGAACAGAAAAGAGGGAGAGAGGAACAGATGGGTTTGTAATTAAAGTGCAGGGCAGCTGATAAGGATACACAGTGATGGCTTGGTAAGTGTTTCATTAAACAAAGTGCAGAGACACCTCAAACCCAACAATACATTTGCACTTATGCTCACATAGCCAGAGAAAAAGTGAAAGAAAATGAAATTCAGGTAGGGACCCCAATCAATATAGTGGCTGTGAGTGACCTGCTGGGACAGACAATGAGAAGTTGGGTCTAACAATGAGTGGAGAATGTGAAAAGGAGGAAGGGAATGAGGAAGGAGGATGTCATCAAGGTTATAACCCCTGTGGACCACAGCCCCCACAGCATGAGGGAAAACAAAGGGTCAAATATTTTCTTTCCATCTGAAGTGATATGTAAGCACATTTATCAGCTATTGACATTTAACGTAATAACAACATTTATAAATGTCAATAACATTTATTTATCTACTGTGGCATCTGAACCCCTGTCCCAGTGAAGCAATATCACAATTAATGGCATTTAATATAGCATCTAAGCACCTTTAAGACTTAATATCACTTAATGTAAAAATGATATTTGACTTTTTTCATCTCCATGGTAGACAAAAGTTTTATTAGTATGATCAAACATGATCTTTTCCAATAACAAGGAAGAAAAGATCAAACAAGGCCTGTACGGATATAAAGATACTAATGAATTGTACATGAGGGGGCTTGTGGCTCAGTCGGTAGAGCGGGTTGTCCACTAATTCACTAATCGTAGTTTGATTCCCAGCCCGGATGACTCCACATGCCGAAGTGTCCTTGGGCAAGACACTGAACCCTAAGTTGCCCCCGATGGCAAGCTAGCACCTTGCATGGCAGCTCTGCTACCATTGGTGTGTGAGTGTGTGTGTGTGTGTGTGCGTGTGTGAATGGATAAAAGCGCTATATAAGTGCGCCATTTACCATTTACATGAAAACTTACACACTTATTGTATCTTCCTTTCTTTATTCTTACATAAAAAATTTACAGAATTGACCCCCGGTGTCTGACCATCTCAAACAATCTTCTTGTAGGACCTAATGTTCTCGTACTTCCCTCATTATCCACCCACTCGTACAAACCTACAAATAAGCACACACATACAACAGAGATGTGCTTGTTGTGCCAACTGCTATGTTCATCATTCTTGGATTAATCAGTTTCTATATTCTAGTTACTGAACAACATAAATTTTAAAAGCACCATGTCAACATCTGGCAGGTAAGGAATTTACTGAGCTTGAAATGAATGATAAATTGTATGCAGATGCATGTGGCAGATGTATGTAGTTGTGGCAGTAAGAGTAAGCCACTGTTTTTCATAAAAATTCTTTGGAAATTTTCAGAACATAAAGTTTTCAATAGTGGTATAAACTACTATAAAATACCATGTTGATTTTAAGAACTGTCACATGCAAAAAAAGAAAAACAAATCAACAACAAAAAAAACCTGTTACACATGTGTTGCACGTCTTTATCTGTTCCCTATCATAACTAGAACTAATTAGGGCGGCTGTGGCTCAGTCGGTAGAGCGGGTTGTCCACTAGTCCACTAATCGTAGGGCTGGTGGTTCGAATCCCGGCTCGGGTGATCCCATGCCGAAGTGTCCTTGGGCAAGACACTGAACCCTAAGTTGCCCCCAATGGCAAGCTAGCACCTTGCATGGCAGCTCTGTTACATTGGTGTGTGAATGTGCTCTCATTTGTAAGTCGCTTGTAAATGTAAAATGTATTTCTGTAAAGCTGCTTTGAGACAATGTCCATTGTAAAAAGCGCTATACAAAAAATGATTAAAAAAAAAATTCCCTATTCTGTTTTAATGAAAACCTTCACATTCGCAATGGCCCCTCTAGTGGTGAACTGTAGCAGCACTTCCCTCCAAAATAGTTTACAGATACTGTATACAGCACATGAGTGCTATTACCTTTAAAGTTATTAACTTTATTTAAATTAGTAAAACATTCAGCCAGGTTAGAAATTGTAAAATTATGGGTTAAATTGGGGAAGAGCCTGCAGATGTTTGAAAACACTGGATTAGGACAAAATAACTGACTTTTTTCAATTTCAATCAAATTCTGAATTAATCTGTACACTGATTCTGTCAACAGTTTTTTTTTTTTTTTTGCCAAATTGCAAACAACCATTAAAGAAACTTAGGCTATACCGCAAAATACCACCAACAATTCAATATTACAATTTCTGAGCTCTCTGACAGAAAAGCTAATTATGAGGAGGGAAGGTAGCCGTGCTGAGCTCCAACAATTTTAGATTATGTCAACAGCAATTGTAGCTGAGATATTTCACTTTAATTTCATAGAAATGTAAATCTCAGCATGGAGTAATGGTGACAAAAATAATGATAATTAATAACAAAACAGTTTTACACTGATTTATAGAGAAATCTTTTAATTAAAAAATTAAAAATGCATTAATTTAAGGCAACTGTTAACTGCTGCCTGTTCATGGATATTTTTAAAGGTTTTACATATGGTAAAAAAATATTTTATTCCCATTTACATTAGTTTACTGGTTTCCGCTATTTATGATTATGGTAAATATTTTTTTGAATATCAAATATAACATAGTTCATAATAGTCACAGCTGTAATAATACTAAAGATTTTTTTAAATCAACCCCCACGCCTTCAACAGACACACAAAAAAACATTATGTAGCAGTTATGAACCCTATGTTACCTGCTCATTATTTCAAAGGTACTTTCTATTACATTAAAGATACATCCAGAAATGTGATGCTGTTTGATCTTTGTGTGATGTAATTAAATAGAACGGTATGAAATATGACAAAACAATGGTTTTATGGTGTGAATTATGTCATAATTGTGCACTACGCTAAGGAATTATTTGTATAGCTAACTTGCCATTATATAGTGAAACGGCAGGGCTACTCAAATGTAAAGGTCTGTTACTCCCAATAGATTTACTTTGCTGTATCATAAAGTAAAGTTTGTTCTAGTAACGTTATGAGCATGAAATACCCAAGGAACCATTTATTAAACTAAATGATGTTCAAAGGATTTTAAATGGTTGCAAACTCCACAAAGGCCAATTAAAGCTGCCCTTTAAAATGGATTAAATAAATAAACTGATGAAGAATGTGTAGATCATTTATTTTGGCAGTTAACCAGATTTTTCATTTGCACTGAATTAATAAACATTCAATATTAAGAAATAATAGTGATAAATGTCACAACATAACAGATCATAATCCTTAATAATAAAAAAGCAGGATCAAAAGGAACAAATAAATTAATATATAAATGAAGAGTAGGTTTAATTGTATGTAATCTATATAGTACTGCAAAATGTATATTAACAATTTTAAATAAATAGGTAGATGTAATGCTTCTGAAATCAGTAATCAGGTCACCAAAAAGGACCACATTGCTAAAAAAAATTACACAAAAAACTAAAACTTTACTTCTCATACTATGATTGGATGAAGACAGCTTTTCATGGGCTGACGAACCTGAGATTGACCCAAAACTTCAGCATTCTCAGGTTTGACAGTCCTTGAAAGTGCTGCCCAGACACAGTGAAGAACCGAAGCCACTCCCCACTTCCAAAGTAAACCTGTAAGAGCTGTAAACCTGTAAACACAACTGACAAAGAGATCCACACTTACTAATATTGTTCTAATTCTTCTTTAGTATTTTCAACAACATATACAATGGAGGACATGTATTTAATTTAACACTAATTTTGGCAGGAGACGTGACACAAATGATAAGATAATAAATGACCTTACAATTTACCGTTGGTTGAATATATTTATGAAAATATTTTTAGCATCGACAATGTGAATGTAAACAAATACTTTGCATTTTGCTTTTAACTTCTTAAAATTAATTCAATTATTAATTTGAAATTTATAAATAAGTATGCTGAATATTAAAACTTAATAAACTGACATTTTTGTGATTTTCTTATTCCATTGTTTCCTACACAATTCATACGCTGTATAAAATTTCCACCTTAAAGACAGTAACCCATTGAATCAAAACAAATTACTACTTCTAAACACAAATAATTGATCAGCACACTGGACTAGTGTATTACCATCACTTAACTGCTTAATGGCCTCATGGTAGCATAGAATAAAAAAGCCCCAAAGCTTTTACCCATGGTGCGTTTAATGCACAAAAAGAGGTTGGCACTGGAACATTTGTTTCTTCATCACTAGGCAAGCCATAAATACCATCTACTGTAATTCTTTTTCATTTAAGACAATGTTTATGCTTTTCTCTACATATGAATTATTCACCATGTTTGATCCTGGATGAACACACCTCACAAGCATTATACTTAATGACTAACACAAAGTCAACTTAAAAATTCAAGTGCACCCAATGTATATCAGCTGAAAAGAAAACCTCAAGAGTTGTTTTCAGAGCTATTTAGGTTCACAAATCTGCAAAAAAAGAACTCATATTTTTGTTATAAGGATAGTTGTAAGACACTCACCAGTTATTTGTAGTGAACACTGAGAGATACACACTGGTCTACAGTAAGAGAGACAGAATTCAGAACACATGTAAGCTCTCTGTGGCCTGTTCGGCCTGATACTGCCACATACAAACAGGCACCTCCTTCCTGTTTGTCACTATGAGGTATCTTGTGGTAAACTTTCCATGACATCTTAATATTGAAGACCTTGAGAAAAAAAATCAGCACAGCCTTTCCAATTTAAAAGTTTGCTTTATAACATCTATTTTTTAATGTGCTAACAAAATGATGCCCTAATAGAAGAGAGCATTTAATCCAATATAAAACTGGTACAATGTAGATTTCCCAGAGGTTCATTGTTCTCTACTATGTGTCATTTACTATCTTCACACAAAAATCGACCATACATTACCAGACTTGCCCTTATAGCTACATTTAGCATTAACAATTCTAATTTGTTTCATGCACCCATATGAGAAACTCTGTTTTACTTATGAGTTTTACGTTTTCACATTTTACCCAATATCCTATCCAATAACTAAAATGACTTTCAGATGCATGATCAATTTTCAGTTATAGTCGTTTAAAAGGAGCTTAATTATGGAAAGTGTTGAAAGATAGCTAGGTTAGTTTCCATGTGCAGAGGACAACCACAGTATCCTTCCTGTGTATTTGAAACATTAATGTGTTGTCTTACTATCCACAGAATGAATGTTTAAAACAAAGATATATGGCTGTATGTAAAATATGCCATATGCCATGACTAAAAGGGATAAAATTGTATATCTTGACAACAGCTTAAGAGTTATTTATAGAGTTATTCACACATGCAATAAGGAAATTGATTGATTGATTTTTTTAGATAATCAAATACACAAAATTCAACATACTCTTAAACTCTTTATTTGCACTTATCTTAAGGACCCTGAATTATGATCCAGATAAAGAAAAAAAGTCTGCATACTCTTTTGAGGCACTTAAGACAAATCTTTTATTTATTTATTTATTTCATTTTTACAGTTTGTTAGTCTGTAACACAAGGTTTACATTAATATAAATAGTAAAAATTTTAAATCTAAATTTTGTTTAAAGCAGTGAACTAATTCATACCTGATAAATAGGATGAAAAAAGCCAAACATACCTTCCAGTTTTTTCTCCTGTATCTACAGTAATTCAGATAATTAATAGGGCTGGTGGTGTGTACTGGTTATATGAAAGGAATTTCTTAGAAATAAGACTTATAGATGACAAAGCTGTATTATTTAGCTCACTCAAAATAAAATGAAACACATAGTTTGCAACAGGATCTCCTAGTTTGCAACAGGACTCAACCAGGGTTGAATATGAATGGTTGATTCCAAGCTACATATTCAACATAGCCTGTTGATATGCAAATGCTTTTCAAGAAAATTTGCATCACATATAAAAAAAGCAGTAATATTTACACCATAAAACGCTTACATAGTCATCAGACATGTCATAATGGAAAAATATATTGTGCTTTCAGAATAAAAATCCTTTTCCTGTAATTTAGTAATCGGAAACCTACATGCCTGTTTCAGCATTATATGGGAAACTAAAATTTACATATATTTAAAATGTAAAATGTAAATTATATTTAAATTTCCAGGAGCTTTTGGCTTTTTAGTTAGCCTTTTGTATCTTGCAGGTGACAGTGAAACATTTTGTCAAAGTTTTAATATTACACAAAGATATCAACATAGAGATGTTGGTTTAGACTTACTATACAATAAATACACAGCATTGAATAATTAGCATAAATAGATAAACAGTACTGACATATGAAGGTGATGTGTTAGAAGCAGGAAAAATGGGCAAAAGTAAGGATCTGAGCTACTTTGACAAAGGCCAAATTGTGATGGCTAGATGACTGGGTGAGACCATCACCAAAACCTCAGGTATTGTGGAGTATTCCGGTTATGCAGTGGATGGTACCTACCAAAAGTGGTCCAAGGAAGGGCAACCGTGAACTGGCAACAGGGTCATAGGCAAATGTGGGGAGCAAAGAATAACCTGTCTGGTTCAATGTCACAGAATAGCTACTGTAGCACAAACTGCTGAAAAGGTTAATTGACCTGAAAAATTCTCTACTTTATTGACCAAATAATTAGTGATCATAATTCACTCATTTTTTTTTTTTTGTGTGTTTTTTTTAATATACAGGTTTTTGTCATATAATTAGAATATCAAAAAGTTGATTTATTTCAGTAATTCCATTCAAAAAGTGAAACTAGTTTAATGTATACATACATTACGCACAGACTGATATATTTCAAGTGCTCATTCCTTTTCATTTTGATGATTATAACTGACAACTAATGAAAACCCCAAAATCAGTATCTCAGAAAATTAGAATATTACTTAAGACCAATACAAAAAAAAGGATTTTTAGAAATGTTGGCCAACTGAAAAGTATGAACATGAAAAGTATGAGTATGTAAAGCACTCAATACTTAGTTGGGGCTCCTTTTACCTGAATTACTGCAGCAATGCGGCATGGCATGAAGTCCATCAGTCTGTGGCACTGCTCAGGTGTTATGAGAGCCCAGGTTTCTCTGATAGTGTCCTTCAGCTCTTCTGCATTGTTGGGTCTGGCATATCGCATCTTCCTCTTCACAATACCCCATAGATTTTCTATAGAGTTAAGGTCAGGCGAGTTTGCTGGCCAATTAAGAACAGGGATACCATGGTCCTTAAACCAGGTACTGGTAGCTTTGGCACTGTGTGCAGGTGCCAAGTCCTGTTGGAAAATGAAATCTGCATCTCCATAAAGTTGGTCAGCAGCAAGAAGCATGAAGTGCTCTAAAACTTCCTGGTAGACGGCTGCGTTGACCTTGGACCTCAGAAAACACAGTGGACCAACACCAGCAGAAGGCATGGCACTCCAAACCATCACTGACTGTGGAAACTTTACACTGGACTTCAAGCAACGTGGATTCTGTGGAACGTGGAACGCCTCTCCTCTCTTCCTCCAGACTCTGGGTACTTGATTTCTCATCAGAGAACATAACTTTGGACCACTCAGCAGCAGTGACTTAAACTATATCAGTCTGTGTGTAATGAATGTATACATTATACTAGTTTCACTTTTTGAATGGAATTACTGAAATAAATCAACTTTTTGATATTCTAATTTTATGACCAACATCTGTAATGCGAATTCTGCTTTGCTATTTTTGCTCTAGAAAGTGCCAAATTCAAATCTTCTACTTTAGAGACTTGCATAAGGAAGTGTTTACAGAGGTGTACACCCCCCGTATATATTTGTAGGCCAAATAGCCAAATACTAATTTCATTGCTCAATTCATTGTTCTAAAAAGATCAAGCCCAACATTAACAGACTATCATGGTTTGGTCAGCAATTTCTTTGCAGGTAGAGGGGAAACCAAGTTAAAGAAACAACACCCACACACATTTTCCAATGACGTGTTCGTTAAAAGAACTCACGTTGTGCGGCACAACAAAGCTATAAAGTAGACCTGTTTGTCGATGTGTTTTCAGAAACCTGTAATCCTAAAAACAAACAAAAAAATAAAATGAAAGAAATGTGGCATAAAGCAACCTACTAAAATAAAATAATTTCCTTAATAATTGACAATAAAACAATATTGTAAAATTGTAAAACAATACCACAGATATTTTAATATACATTTTAACATTTACACTTTTTAAATGAAATGTTCACATTTAAAAAAACTTCAATATACTAGATTTTCCAAAGACACTAAAAAGTATCTAAAATATTTGCTGCTTGTGATATTTAACTATATTTTGAAAGTCAGACCAATTAGGTCTATAGTGCATTAAGTGTCCAGCCATATGCTCAAGTTCAGCAGGATTGGTGTTGCTTTAACAACTGGGTTCATCCATGTCTTCATCACTCCAATCAGGTGGTGCATCAGTGCCAAAGTACCGATCCCCAAAGTTCCCTTCAGATACAAGGGACAGACACAGATTTAGCGGCTTCATATATATTTAACTTCATTTTTCAGATTTTAGGGCATTTTAGGCAGCTAGAAAGTGTTAAAGAAAGAAAAAAAAAACATCATAATATAAAGTGACTATTCACATGATAATCAGACAGTGTAGATCTTTGTATTATGATGCTTGTGGAAAGCTAGGATCTCATCAGTAGCAATGCGTTGATGTGACTTAGAACAGAAAAGAATGCAAGTCTGGATAGACATTCTGATAATTCCTTTTGTGTATTAAGCAACTTTTACTTCCCCGAATCTAAAGCATCAAATACCACAGGTTTAAAAAGAAATAATAATAATAATAATATTAACAATAATAAATCTAATTGGTCAATTGTATATAAATTAGCTAAGTTCATATTAAGGTAGAAACATAAGTTCTTTAAGAGAGTGATAATATTTGAAAGATACCAGAGTTTACACATCTGCAAAGTGGTGCATAACTCATGGCACACAAGCATTAGAGCCGTGCATGACTACTCAAATATTTTTTTTTTTAAGTTGCTGATAATATGTTAACAAAAACCAAGGCCACTTTACAATAGTTTGACTACTGGTGTAGAGATGAAGACATTCATGAATGTTAATTTTTAAGATAACTTCACACAGGTTAATAATAAAATGCACATATAAATAAAATGAAGACATGAAATAATTTAAATTTAATATAATTAATTTATACTATTAATCACATTAGCTGTGGCCCTAGAAAAATTTCCAATACACAAATAAATAAATAAATAAACAAACAAACAAATAAATAAATAATGCAAAAATTTAACACATTTAAAAAAAAATTGCACTATATGGCCAAGGATTTGTGGACACCTGACAATCACACAAATATGTCCATTATATTCCTGGATATGTTGCAGCATGGTAAGAATATTAAATGATTCTTTTTAAATGATAATGGTCTATTCGACAATTTAACCCCAACTGCTTACCTATGCCAGGAATAATGTGGAAAAGGTCATTGACCTTTTTATCGACAGCAGTGGTGATTATTTTGACCTGAGGAAAGGCATAGGCTACTGAGTGGACCCCCATCTCAGCCATCAGCAGAGAGACCAACAGAATTTTATCCTCCTGTACATCATGGTCCTATGCACACAAACACAAACGCATACTTACACACATGTACACTGCAGTGCTGCTGACTTCTCAAATCTAAATGTTGAATATTTTTTTATAACAGCATGCCTCTGACAGTAGTTCTGGGTGCAAAGTTAAAAAAAACAAAAATGATATTTAACATTGTTATGGTGAAGCTTTCTGTAAAGAGGCATTTATTTAACTCTTTCTAAGCGTTAGTATGTTTTCCACCATGTGAAAGTCTTCAGGATAACTGATTATTTTGTCTTAGTATTGCCTCAAAAAAAAAAAAAACATTCCTGGAGAGGGACTGTTTTATTCATATGTAATAATTACAAATATATTGGAGGATTTTTTCACTGTATCAAAAGTAGTGACATTATGACAGCATATACACAAGTAAATAAATGCTAAAAAATGCTACAGACAAAAAGAAAATGCTAAAAATGTTAAATCAAGAGAAATTGTGTTTGTGAGTATACTTGTCCTCACCAGTAGGACTCGCACTGCCATCATAGCTGCAGCACCAGTGGACACAGTACAGTCCATAAGGATCACATGATCCTCACTGATATCTCTGGGCAGACGCAAGTAATGCAACTACAAGCATAAGAAATGGTGTTGTTCAGCTGCAGCTTAAAAAATCATTAAAACCAAACAAATTTATCAATAGTTGGCAAGTATGGCAACAACAACCTTGTTATATCTTGTTAAAAAGTTACTGATAACATGTATTTACATCAACTTGGAGCAATTGAAATGTACCTCAGGCTCTCCTGTGTCCTGATTGGTCTGGATTAGAATCTTGCCAATACGAACATCTTTGCAGACGGCTCGGAGTGCAGGCTCCATGGTTTCTCCTGCTCTGAGGATTGATACCCCTGTGACCTGCTCAACCATACATACAAAAACCATTTACTGCAGAAATGTGCTTCAGTCATTACTACAAACACACCATCTGGATTCAGGCAGACAATCTGACCCAAAACAATGAAAATGTGACTTATCTGTGAGCGTTGCCAGATATATATTTCCTACTAACCCTCTTCCCTTGAAAGGTCCTTCCTTCATAGTCCTGACCTTGTGGGGTATGAACAACATGAACCTGGAAACAAGATAAGATTGACCCACAATTTACCATACTGAATTTAAGAGAGAGACATTGTGTATATACACACAGTATTTTTTTCTCCCAAGGAAATTGCCTTCAGTTTCTGTTCCTAGAGAAACTAAGTATAACCAACATTAAAAGGCCTGATTTCATTGTAAAGACAATTTGCTTAATCTTTAAGCTTTTTTAAAAATGTGTTATAAACGCAAAGTGAGATGAATAGTAGGGAGGATAAAATATAGAGGAGCTGCTGAGCTTTGACAGAGCTTTTTAAATGTAAAGGTTCTCTTGTGACACCTTGCAATAGTGTGTTACAAAGGTATATG
Organism: Noturus placidus; assembly: GCA_022414735.1. NCBI lineage: Eukaryota > Metazoa > Chordata > Actinopteri > Siluriformes > Ictaluridae > Noturus > Noturus placidus. The sequence continues at coordinate 94,290 of JAFFST010045291.1, forward strand.
CTACCTTTGTGCCTTTTGCTAGCTCTGTTTTTTCCATTGCGGTGGACATGTAACCTTAGTTTCCATTCTCAATGCACCGCCTCAAAAACAAACTCATGCAGAAAGAAAACTGATTAAATATATGCTCCTTTTCTTCCTCCATTACAGATTTTGTTTCTCTACATTTTTCTGACCTGAGATGGAAGGAAGGAGAGCGCTCTCTCAATGAGGAGTCTCATCAGCCTTTTGGAGTAGAAGATAAACTCGTCTCTGCTCGTCTCTTTATTCCTGTTACACATTCAATATAATCACAAAATTGTTGCTGAAGCCTGTGAAGATATTCTATGGGAGTGGAATAATGTGATTAAAATCAGTGAATTTAATAAAATGTAAAGCAATGTAACTGCAGAAGGGCGCTGCAGATGCAGGCATTCATTTGACACAAGGAAAACAATATATTTTTATGCAAGCTCTGAACACAAAAATGCAGCAAAATCACTTATCTAAAGGCCAACAAGTATTAACAAGTGATTTACACTAGCAGTTTTAGAGGTGCATTTTAAAAAAATGTTAGCCCACGCGTTGTGGTGTTTCTTAGAGGTGCTGTCTATATATGAGTGAGTGAAGCATAAACACAATAGAAATCCAACTTCACAGAATCACATGTATTATACATTGTAAATTTTATTTTAAATTATACTCTACAAAGTTGCCAATGCAACTTAGTTTCACAAGTGGTTGTACAATAATGATACACTTAATAATGTATGCATACTCGGTCTCACTATGTCATGCCACATTTTTATTGACCATATGTTGTAATTACAGCTGGGCCAACTTCAGCTATCCTCCAGGGTTGTGCACTTGTGCAACAGATTTAAAAAAATAAATAAAATTAAAGTGGGCTGTTGTACTAGTAGTGTGTGCAGAAAGGTGAAGTGTGTTCATTGCCCTGTGATGTAGCATGAGCAGCAGTTTAAAAAGACGTGATGGCTGGCTTCATGTGTCTTGGAGGAAGCACATGCTAGTAGTCACCCTCCCCAGTTGATGGTTGTGAAAGGGGAGAGCTGGCTGGTGGGTTTTTATTGACAATGACATATTGAGAAGGAAAAAAGCAAACTTTTAAAAAATTCTCTAAATATTTTAATGTATCCAAATATTTATTACAATATCCAGTAATTTTACACTGCTGCAAAGCGAACATGGTGCTACACAAACATTGCACTGTGTATCACATAAAATTTATTTTATTGTGGCATGGGGCAAAATCATGCTTTAATTATACAGTCATTGACAGTTATTATTATTTTAGCTGTCTTCCCCAGTATATTTGAGTTTGAATATGACATAAAAGTGCAGACTTTCAGCTTTAATTTAAGGATATTTACATCCAAATTAGATGTAAGGGGCCAAAAAATAATTATAAATTAAATGGTAATTTTTAATAGTTGGTTCAAAATCCTTTGCAGTGAATAAGTGTATGAAGTCTGGAACCCACAGACATCACCAGACACTGGGTTTCTTCTCTAGTGATTCTGTTCTTGCTTGCTCTCGGGACATTTTGCCTTCAGCAAGTGAACTACAAGCTCAATTGTATTCAGATCAGGTGATTGATTTGGCCATTGCAGAACATTCCACTTATTTTCCTTAAAAAAGCCTTGGGTTGTTTTTGAAGTATGCTTCGGGTCACTGTCGATTTGCATGGGGTTTAAAGCATTTGGATCAATCTGAGCAAATAATATAATTCTATACACTTTTGTCAGTAGTCACATCAAGAAACTCATACATGAACACAGTGTTTACCACAGGATTTTGGGAGACTGTGGTGGGTGAACCTCTGACCCTCTAGGGGGTTCAGGGCCATGCTTATGGAGACAAATTTGTGCCAAACATCTGAACGCGTTATTGACGTTCTAGTGCCCAGACGCTCAACAGACCCTATTCATGTGAGTCATTTATCCATCCATCCATCCATCTTCAACCGCTTACTCCTTTTCAGGGTCACGGGGAATCTGGAGCCTATCCCAGGAGGCATCGGGCACAAGGCGGGGTACACCCTGGACAGAGTGCCAGTCCATCGCAGGGCACAATCACATACACACTCACATTCACACACTACGGACACTTTAGACACGCCAATCAGCCTAACATGCATGTCTTTGGACTGGGGGGGGGGAACCGGAGTACCCAGAGGAAACCCCCGACACACGGGAAGAACATGCAAACTCCGAACACACATGGCCCTGACGGGACTCGAACCCCGGACCCTGGAGGTGTGAGGCAGACGTGCTAACCACTAAGCCACCGTGCGCCCATGAGTCATTTATAATTTTTTTTATTTCTGATAGTTTTCGATTGATACCCTTGCAACATACTACATTATGTAAGATAATACATGTAAATACTGTACAGGGTATCTACATATCTACTGTATTTACCAGTTGTTAATAGACAGGAAGTGTCCTACCAGTTTACTAGCTAGCCTTTGCATTCTTGGAAAGTTGATAGGTAGCGATCCATCCAGCTATCATCATATTGATAATCATTAATCATAATTAATTGTGAGCCCCCAGATAATAAATTGTTGGCTTAGTAAAAGAGGGTTGTGACCTGAAACCACTGACTCAAACCACTGCTTTAAGGGGATGAAATACTCATTTTTTTGAAATATTGAATCATATTCCTATCTTGTAAATAAGATTTGTTGATTGTGTTTCATTGATATGCTTACTGTCCCATGTACAAGGTGTCCTACACCTCACTCACAACTGTACTTTTAATCAGATAAGTTGTGCTTAAACTATGTAACGTGAAACACTGCCACACCATAAGATGTGTTGGTATGCTTTGGATCATGAGCAGTTCCTTCCATTCTTCATACTCTTCTCTACCCATCATTCTGGTACAAGTTGTCTTTGTCTCATCTGCCCATTTGATTAAATTAGAGGTGTTTTTCAAACACTAATATGATCTTCCTGTTTTTACATCTTAACACCGCTTTACCAATCTTGTGGTTAACCCTCTGTATTTACTCTAGTGAAAACGTCTCTTGATTGTGGACTTTGACACAGACATGCCTACCTCGTGGAGGGTCTTCTTGATTTGGTCAACTGTTGTGAAGGGTTTCTTCACCAACAGGGAAAGATTTCTTCTGTCATTCATCACAGTTGTTTTCCAGGGTCTTCTGGGCCTTTTGGTGTTCCTGAGCTCATCAGTGCATTCTTTCGTTTAAACCAAAATTGTTACTCACTCTCTCTCTGATGGGTTTGCTTTGATTTTCAGTCTAATGATAGCTTGCTTCACGGGCAGTGACATATTGAAAGTAGTAATAACATCAGTAACCTTTTATCTGCTTACTTACACTTACACACACTTGCCATGAAACAGCTGAACAGCCAGTTGTCCAATTACAATTGGTCCCTGCTGTACATCCTACACTGTTTACTGGATTTGGATTTAAATAAATTAAATTAAAGCAGATAGTCTGCAATTTGTCCTCATTCATTATTTAATTTTAACTCCAATATATTGTTGTAGACAGCTAAAATAACAATAACTGTACGAATGTCCAAATATTTATGGAGCTGACTATACATAATTGATGTATGTTATTGTATTTTTATTATATACTTTCATTCTATTGTTTCAGATTTATTAAACTTTAAAAAAGTTAACAACAGCAATGGATAACAGATAATAGTACTGTGGCATTTTAAATTGAAACAGAATATCCAACTGTGGGTCACAACTGCCATTCATAGCACGGAAGGTTTGTGGGTCTGTTGGAGTGTATCTGACCTGATAATGGTGTGCATACCGCGGACCTGCGGCGTGCTCTCCAAAACACAGAGCGTTTGGGGTAGGGGCTGAGCTTGATGGGCAGAGGCCAGCGCCGCCCTGTTACCATGGCCAGCAGAGAGATACAGGAAGTGGTCAGTGGAACGTCATACTTAAACTGGGTCACCAGCACATGCAAATACACATGGACATGTCTACACATTGCTCGCTTTCTGTCTCTCTCTCACACACACATGTCATGTTGAGCATTAGTCATGTAGAGCATTACTAGGCACAGTTAGTTGCTTGGGGGAAAGAAGTGCAAATGAAGCAGCAAATACAGTCACTTAAGAAGAGTCACTACCATTGGCACTCCTGACAGGGGCTCTTACAACCAAACTAATTGACAAATGTTCCTGAGTGTCTATGCAATATTTGATTACAGAAATGCCCTGCCACCAGTCTTGGCCAGATCATGGCAACACCTATCCAGCATTAATTCCATTTGGATCAAATCAGTTTCAGTGACATGATTTAAATCACTGATTAATTATATATTCCAAGCTAGTCAGTCAAACATTGCACATAGCATTTTGCACATACCATTTTGAGCAAAAGCTTATATGAATCGCACAATTAAATAACAACAAAAAAGGTTAGGTGAATTCAGGTATATTGGGGCAGCAAGTAAATAAGGACAGCATTTATTTTCTGGCCTGATAAGTGAAACGTAAAACTTACACTATTTGGTCAAACGCATGTGGACACCTAACCACAACACCCCTCTTGAACATCCCATTCCAAAAGCATGGGAATTCATATGGAGTTGGTCCCCTCTTTCCTGCTATAATAGGCTCCACTCTTCAGGGAAGGCCTTCCATTAGATTCTAGAATGTATCTGTGGGAATATACACTGTACCAAATTTCAGCAAAATAGGACTTATGGTTACTGAGATACATTTATTTGAACTTAGCCCCACCCCCTATGTATGGTAATGCCCCAAACTTAGCATATGACCTCAGAATGGTATCCTTTATACACCTTACAGGTTTCATGCCAATACATGCAACCATGAGTTAAAGCTGTTTGAATAAATTAGGCTTCACCTCATAAGAATTGATTGGCATATGATGGCTACATTTGTTTACAAACGCCAACATATTTTTGATAATTACTGAGCTTCATACTCTCCTGAATAGTTTAACACCATATTTGTGACAATAGGTCAAAAATCACAGTATAGGTTTATTCAAATTATAACAAATGTGCATGTGTCGAAAATGAATGGTAAATGATGTATGATCAGGCCCCAAACTTTGTACATGACCTCAGAATCCTGTCTTCTACATGACTCAAGTTTCATTAAACTACATGCAAGCACTAATGAGTTGCATCTGTTTTTGTAATTCATAATTCTTTGAACTGTGGCAGCCATACAATTTGCACATTTCAAAGAGTTCTGGATATCTTTTACAGTTCACACTCTTCCGAATACTTTGACACCATTTTTTTTGCAGACTGGGCTAAAAACCTAGAATTATGCAAAATAGGTTTAGCATGTTATGCAAATTATCTTAAATTGTAGTGTTCAGAGCTTAATTGTCCAAAAGGCAAATCTGTGTGCTAATAGCCACAGAATCAGCATAACAACGTAGATTTATTGTACATCTTATTTTACAAGAGATAATTATTTTAGTGTGCAAAAAAAATTTAATAGAGACCCCAGTGGCCAATTTGCTTTCGTTCTCAACAGGATCCTACGCTTTATAAAAATGTTAACCCTATCAAAATGCTGAAACAAATCTTTATTAACTACCTTTGTAATCAACAAAGCATTAGCACAAATGATGTATACCATATTTAAGTCTTATCGGACCTATGGTTCCTGAGAAAGGGTTAGCTCCTACACTTTGGTATGACCACACCCCAATCTGTGCTTTTGACTTCAGAATCTTGTCTTGCATAAGCCTTTCAAATTTGGTGCAAATCCATTCAAGCACCACTGCTTGATGTCAGACAAGAAGGCATGCAGTTGATGTTCCAGTTCATACCAGAAGTGCTGAATGAGGTCAGGGCTCTGTACAGTCCAACTGACTTCTCCACACCAACCTTGGCATACCATTTCTTTACTCACCTCTCATTGGGAACAGGGGCACAGTCATGCTGGAACTGATTTGGGCTAAGCCCCTTAGTTCCAGTTAAGGGAAATCTTAACGTTAAAGCAAAGAAAGACATTTGAGATAATTGTGTGCTTCCAACATTTTGGCAACAGCATGGGGAAGACCCACAAATGGGTGTGATGGCCAGATGTCCACATACTTCATATAGTGTATGTTACTAGTCCCTTGCAGTGTAAGTGCCTAATAGAAATAACAAATTAATTCATATGATATAAGGGGTGTTGATAATCACTGAACAGGAAAGTCATCCCAAAAATCCTGGGGTAGGTTATAAAGTTACAAGATTATAAAATTGTCATGAATAATTTATTCCACATGCATACAGTGGTGTGAAAAAGTGTTTGCCCCCTTCCTCATTTCCTGTTCCTTTGCATGTTTGTCACACTTAAGTGTTTCGGAACATCAAACCAATTTAAACAGTAGTCAAGGACAACACAAGTAAACACAAAATGCAATTTGTAAATCAAGGTGTTTATTATTAAAGGTGAAAAAAAATCC
>JAFFST010045291.1:110686-120774 GCA_022414735.1 Noturus placidus
AAACAACATTTGTTGAATAAAGTTCAACTTAACTCACTGTTTTGCTTCCGTTACCTTTTTTTTTGTAGACCGTTGTCACGCAGTGAGGCAATAAGTAAGCGCAGGAGAACCGTCTTTATTTAATAACAAAACAAACATAAACAAGCACCTCTTAGCATCCCCGGCTAAGGCTAACTATACTGGCTTCATTCAGCAAGCACTCAGACAGACCTTCAAACAAAGAACAATAACGCGCAATGTGCTCTTAGCCCCGAGGGGTTTAAATACCCAACATAATCAAACCAAACACGACACAGCTGGGATATCATCACCGAATCCAACCGAATCCAAAACAATTTGTCACATGTCTAGAGTTAGTTCATGCTGTGGTGCCATCTGCTGGCCGAGGCGTAACAAGCGTATATTTTCGCACGCGCCTTATAACACAGTGCGCCTTATGTATTGGTCAAGTACAGAAATAGACCCCATAATTGAGACTGCGCCTTATAATATGGTGCGGAAAATACGGTAAACTTTCTGTATAGATACATTATACTGTTTTGTATCGCACTGTATTGTATTGTATCTACGAGTGATGCTGCACCAAAAAGAATCCCATGTACACCCTGCACTTGGCAAATAAAAACTCTGATTTTGATATATTTTATAATAAGTCATACCTTCAACAACTCCTTATCTGCAAAGGACATTATTCCTTCAAATATAATGACACTGGCACCATACACAGTTTTCTAGAAGAGAAAAAAATTATAACAGTATATTGCGTCAGTGTGATAGATCTTTCATTTCAATCATGTGATATATTAATCAGATAAGACAAATTAGAATAACAATGCCATTTTCAGGTAGGGTCAGGAACATGGTTATGGATAGCAAACTATACACTGAGCTAAACAGAAAAATCTCCAAGATATACAGCATGATTTGTGTTTGTTAAAGAGAAGGTTTGATGGAGAAATGTGCATGCGTGTATGATGTACTTACCCACTCTTTCTGACGGCCATGTGTAGTGAAGTCATACACTGGTATCTTCACACTCTTGCCCTGTTTAAGTTTTCGGAGTGTGTAGACAAGCAGGTTGAAGTCAAAAGCATCTGGGTGGTCAAAATTATAGTCATTGCTTGCAGCTAGCACCTGTTCTTCATCTGAAAGGACCTAATCAGATCACAACACAGTAGGATTAGAACACAACAAACAATCTAATACCATGAGAAGAGTTCAGGATAATGACAGCTATAGTCCATGAGACAGTCATAATTCAATCAGTAAGGGATCATTAAGTAGGTTAAAATTACTCTGACTAGGTACATGCAGCACACAATATACACACAATTTTATTGGGCAACAAACTAACTGCCCCAACTGCCCCCGCACTTTAATAAAAGCGACCCTGGGCATGTGTGGAATATAAATTTACCATTTATATCCAGAATTTCATGTATTTCTGTAAAGCTGCTTTGTAACAATGTCCATTGTAAAAAGTGCTATACAAATAAAAAAATTAACTGAATTGAATGGACTACGTGTAATTACTGACCATAAAGGAAAACCCCAAAGTGAGAGGCTGACTTCTCAAGAGCTGACTCCTCTGTCTGAACAACTGATTGCCTAAATGGCTTTAAGGCTACCAGTCCTGGCGCCATCTGTGGCCACATCATGAAAAATTGTACTGACACGCTTGCCATGGTGTTGACCTCCATCTTCAGCTTGCCATGGTGTTGACCTACATCTTCAATACATTTCAAGTTCTGGCTGAGTCCCCCACTTGCTTAAACTGGTCCACCACTGTCAATGTGCCTCAGAACTACAAATAGTCATGCTTGAACGACTACCTTTCACTAGCCCTGTAGACATATGTGATGATTCGAAATGCTATCAAAGGACTACATCTACTCTGTTCTCAGCTCTTTTAACCTGCTCCAGTTCATCTACAGACCCAATAGAATTACCAACTCCAACTCAGTGCACAAGTTATCCCATCTAGATAAAGGGAGAGTGAACTATGAGACTGCTATTAATTGACTACTGAGTTAATCTTACAATACCACTGTTCCCCCTATCCTATTCACAAAGATGTGATCTCTAGAGCTGAACTTGCTCTGCACATGGGTTCAAAACTTCCTCACAAGCCAACCACAGGTGGATAATGGGGTGGCTACTCATCCATTTCACTCACCCTGAAAACCCTGTTCTTTATTGGTCTGATCATGAACGGAGATGAACAGGCCTACTTGAAACAGGTGTATAATCTAGCTCAATGGTGTCTGGCCAATAACCTTGTGCTGAACAGTAAGACCAAGGAGATGGTCATGGACATCAGGAGACAGCAGTCTGGAAAATACATATCTATATATACAAACAGAGTATACTACATAGCCAAAACTGTCTGGGCACCTGACCATCACAGCCATATATGGGCCTTCCCCACACTGTTGCTACAATGTATAAACACACAATTGTCTAGAACAGGGGTGCACAATAGGTCGATCGCGAAGGAAGTGCGGGTAGATCACCATTCAAATAAATAAATAAATAAATAAATAAATAAATGTTAGCGTTGATGTACAGGACAGCCAGTCTGAGATCTTGTCTTTTCTCTCACCACGCATGTGCGACAAACGCGCCAGCGCTACAGACTAGAGAGCAAAATCACCGAGTTAACTTTTTTCAGTCTTTTAAAGACAAAACCCAGCTCCCAGTGTGCACATTAATATCAGTCCCCACGGACAATGCGCACAATGAGGTCTGCGACCACACTGAGCTCCTACACACTGACGTGAGATGGCTTAGTTGGGGTAAATTCCTGCAGAGATTTGAGAGCTCTTTCCAGAGATAAGGGAGTTTCTTTTTGCTGTTAAACATGCAGAATCTCCCAACTCAATGATGATCAGTGGCATTTTTAACCGATCGGACCAGCATGTTAAATGAGCTTAATTTGGAGCTGCAAGGAAAAGACATAACCGTGGTCAATATGATCAGCTCAGTTAATGCCTTTAAACAGAAAATGCACCTTCTGTCCTCAAAGCTGCAGCACCATGAACTTCCAAAACCTTGCGTCAGAGCTAGAGACACAGTGGAAGGCTTGTGCGCAGTTTAACATTGCATTGCACAGAGCAGATTGACAGCTGTCGGTCAGAGTTTGACAGACGCTTTCAAGACTTTGCTTTACTGGAGCCAGTCGCTACTATTATTTCTGTGAGTCACCCTTTTCCCACATGAAGATTATTAAGTCCAAATACCATTCCACAATGACTGATCATCATTTGGAGGCCTGCTGGAGGCTGGCTACCAGCAGCTACTGTCTTACTGTCTTACTTCCAGTGAAGGGAAAGGGCCCAAACCTGTTTCATCATGACAATGCCCATGTGCACAAAATGATGTTCAAGACATGGTTTGCCAATGTGGAAGAACTCAAGTGGCCTGAGCCCTGACCTCAACCCCACTGACCACCTTTGGTATGAATTTGAATGTTGCAGAAATTGAATGAGGCAGAACAGGGAAGAAAAGCAGAGCTCTTGGTTGCACCGGGAGGTGGAGCAACATCTTCAGCTGAACAAGGATGCTGAGCAACGTCCTCAGCTATACAGGGATGCTGAGCGGCATCCTCAGCTGAACAAGGAGGCTGAAGGACGTTGACACGGCAGGTCTAGATTGACCGTGGGGGAGGGAGAGTGGGAGATGGTTCCAGCCTGGTAGGAAGGCTCCCCATGACGGAGTACACCCCTATTGTCTTCTTATTGATTGAGAATTATCCATCCTTCTCCCACCTCAGCTTTCCCTTTTCATAAAGGGCTTCTTGAACCCTAGAAAAATCTGCTGCATCCATATTGAGGTCTTGATTTCTGTCACGATTTGGAGATGGAGACGGATTCAAGTGCATGGTGGTGTTATTAGTTGTTTGTGCTTGCGCTATTTCTGATATGGCATGGGGTAAGTCAGTGCGGAGATGGTGAGAAACAGTCAAACACTGTACAGGGCTAACCAACAGCCTTTCCTATAATGTACCCTAAAGTGAAATTGCAAGGTCCACCTCATGTGGCGGGTGGAGGTTTTTGGGCAGTTAAATGCCCAGAAAAGTGCATGTGAAGACATAAAAATCCAGTTCTTGTAGTGAATGTCTCTACATTTCTACTGTCCACACTCCTGTCAAACATTCTTTCTCAGAGGTGGAGTAGTTGGCAAACCATAGACTAAAACTCTATATATACAAAAAACTAAATACAAAAACTCTCTCTGCCTCTTCAAATTGTTGGGTCGGAATGCCACCAGTTTGATCTCTCTGGCATAGGTGTAGACTTGAAAGGGTAAGGTTAGGTCGGCTTGGGAGAACACTGAAGGGTTTTAAGTGCCTTTTTGCCGTCCTGGTACTCTGGTGACCAATTCCCTTTTTTAAATATGGTTCAAAAGGGCTGTGTGGTACATAAAACCGGAAATAAATTCCTCACAAATCATAATCAAGAGTAAATGGCACACTTATATAGCGCTTTTATTCAAAGCGCTTTACACTGTTTCTCATTCACCCATTCACATACACACACACACACACACCAATGGTAGCAGAGCTGCCATGCAAGGTGCTAACTTGCCATCAGGAGCAACTTGGGGTTCAGTGTCTTGCCCAAGGACACTTCGACATGTGGAGTCATGCAGGCCGGGAATCGAACCACCAACCCTATGATTAGTGGATAACCAACTGAGCCACAGCCACCCTTAAGAGTAGCAACTATTCAGTCTGCAAACATGCAGTATGCTGCCGCTTTTACTTAATTTAAGCTCATGGTTGCATCACAAAAAATGTCAATCTAGTTTTCATGTTTTGATTTAATACCACAAAAAACGCAATATTATCAACAGACATGGCAACACAGTGCTGGAGGGACGGATCTAAAAGAAACAACTGTTAAACAAACAAACAAAAAAAACAAAATGTAAAGACAGAAAATCAATTTATCAATTAAACCAACAGTATTAATCATTGCTATTATTTTAATTCAATTAACAGTGACCATGAGCAGAGAGCTTACATTTAACTGTTGACCTCCGGATTAAAGCTTAAACAAAAAGATTGGTATCTGGATTGGTATCGGTCGATCAAGATAACAAGAAATCAGTATCGACTGTAAAAATCCTGATCTGACCATCAGTTATGAAGACCATTGCATCTGGCAGATAAATGAACGCACCCAGTCACATCCTATATGAGCTTATTTAGATATATACACAATATATGCAGAGCAGTTCGAGAATTGGCTCTAGCCTAGAACCATGACAGTGGAAAATGACTAATAGTTTTAAATATATTTTAAAATTTAAATATATTTAAATATAGCTTTAAATATATTTAAGAGCAGCAGACTTCAGAGACTGAACATTGAGTTTTTTTTTGTATTTGTTTACAAGGTGAAACAAGTTAACGGTTCTTGTTTTTTGCATACAGCATGTAAAATTAACTGAAAATCTAAAATTTTGTTTGTTTATCAGAATTAATTAACTTCAACCGTGATCCTAAATTTTTGACTGTGCTCCTAAATTTTTGACTGTGCTCCTAAATTTTTGTAATTAGGAGCACAAGTGCTCCTAAAATAAATTGTTACCGCAGAGCCCTGACTGGTAACTTTAAGAGGTTAGAATGTCAAGGAAGTTCTCACACTGCTCAATGAAGTTGAGAGCATCAGCGGTGTCACAGGATTTGCCAAAGGAGAGGAAGTTTAAGCAGACAGGAGGTCTTGCCCAGAAAGAGAAAGCACCAGGTAGGGTTTGTGAATGGGATGTTGGAGGGGCCAGAATACCTATAGGGTGACTTATGGTGTATGTATTACCCAAGGGAGTGAGTTGAGGGACACTGGAATTAGTGATGTTCTGTGGGGGCTTGAGATGGGATATAGGAGTAATTGTAAGATGGATATGGGTTTAGAACATGTAATCTAGACAATTTAATGTCTCCTATTTTACGTGTCTCCTAAGCAAGAATCTACAACAGCTCTCTCCAGTTTCTCCAAAACTGATGGGAAGATCCCTCCAGCCTAGTGTTAGTACCTAATGCTAGTGGTAGCTAGCACACACTCAGGTGTGAGTGAGCACCCCGTTTAATTTAAAGAACAAGAATCTATCAAAGTCTGATCTTCTCAACATGTTTGTGGAAGGGTATCATGTCAGGAACAAAGGAGATTTCTGATGACCTCATAAAAAGAGCTGTTTTTTCCATCAGGCTGGAAAAGGCTACAAAACCATCTCTAAAGAGTTTGGACTTAACCAATCCAGAGTCAGACAGACTGTGTACAAATTGATGAATTTCAAGATACCTAGAGTGGTAGACCAACAAAGATCACTCCAAGTGCAAGACGTGTAATAGTCCAAGAAGACATAAAGGAACCCATGGTAAGATCTAAGCAACTAAAGGCCTCTCTCACATTGGCCAATGTTAATGATCATGAGTACACCATCAGGAGAACACTGAACAACACTAGTGCGCATGGCAGGGTTACAAGGAGAAAGCCACTGCTCTCCAAAAAAACATTGCTGGCCTTCTGCAGTTTGCTAAAGATCATTTGGACAAGCCAGAATGCTAATGGAAATTTTTTGTAGATAGATGTGACCAAAATAGAAAATTTCGGTTTAAATGAGAAGTGTTATGTTTGAAGAAAGGAAAACACGAAACATGGTGTGGTAGTATCATGGTTTGGGGCCTGTTTTGCTTCATCTGTGCTAGGATGGCTTGACATAATTGATGGAACAATAAATTCTAAATTATACCAGCAAATTCTAAAGGAAAATGTCAGGACATCTGTCCATGAACTGAATTTCAAGAATGGGCCACGCAGCAAGACAACGACCCTAAGCACATAAGTTGTTCTACCAAAGAATGGTCAAAGTTAATGTGTAGACCTTAATTCAATAGAAATGTTGTGGAAAGACCAGAAGCAAGCAGATCATGTGAGGAACTGAAGAATGTGTGTATTGAGGAATGGGCTAAAATTCCTCCAAGCCGATGTGCAGGACTGAGCAACAGTGACTAGAAACATTGAGTTGCAGATATTGCTGCACAAGGGGTTCACAGCAAATACTGAAAGCAAAGGTTCAAATACTTTTGCCATTCACAGATATAAACTATTGGTCATGGATTTATTGAGGAAAATGATCCAAGTATAACATATTTTGACTAATTTGTATAATTGGGTTCTCTTTAACTATCTTTAAGACTTGTGTGAAAAATTGATGATGTTAAGTCATATTTATGCAGAAATGTAAAAAATTCTAAAGGGTTCACAAACATTCAAACACCACTGCATATAACATACAGGTACAGATATATGAAAGAGCTGTTAAAACACACAGTTAAAATGTGTTGCTGTCTTGATATGATACGTTATTGATACAACAAAAATGTTTCATTAAAACAACACTAACTATTTGCCTTCCTTAGATATAACAAGAATGTGTTCAGGAGTGGTGACACCACTCTCTATTTTGTCTAAATCGCACAAAACAGGTGACATTTGTTTGTGCTCAATTTGTTCCATTAAAATGAACATTGTACAGTGCTGTGAAAAACGTATTTGCCCCATTCTGTTTCTTCTATTTTTGTGTATATCTTTTAATAAATTGTTTCATTAATTAAAACTAAATCCACGATAAAAACAAAGTCAACCTGAGTAAACACAAAATACAGTTTTTAAATGATAATGTTAACTGGGTCTGTGTGGAAATGTATTTGCCCCCATTGTCACTAATTCCCCAAATCTATTTAACTGCATTCATAATGGGCTTCAGCTGAACTAGACACAACCAAGCCTGATTCAAACCCTCTTCAATCAAATCAACACTTAAATAGAATGTTTTCAACCACATGAAGTTGGTTAAAAGGTCTTATCCAGTAACATTCTATGCCAAAATTGAAAGAAATTCCCGAAATAATGAGGAGAATGGTGATTGAAATACATCAGTCTGGGAAGGTTTACAAAGCTATTTCAAAGGTTCTGGGACTCCAAAGGACTACAGTCAGAGCCATTATCTCCAAATGGAATAACTTGGCACAGTGGTGAACCTTCCCAGAAGTGGCCGACCTTTCAAAATTCCTCCAAGGGCACATCAACTACTCATCCAGCAAGTCACAAAAGACCTAAGGACAACAGCAAAGGACCTCTTCCATCAATAAAGGTCACTGTTATGACTCCACTATCAGAAAGACACTGGGCAAAAATGGCAGCCATGGAAGAATTCCATAAAAACAGCATCATACCTATGGTCATGCATGGTGGTGGAAGTGTGATGATGTGGGGTTACTTGGCTGCATTAGGGCCTGGGCAACTTGCAATAATTGAAGGAAACATAAATTCTGCTCTCTACCAGAAAATCCTAAAGGTGAATGTCGGGCCATCATTCCATAAGTTGAAATTCATACTCTTTTTAGTACGAGTTATACGGAAAAACAGAAGAAATCAGGATGTGTGCAATACGTTTTCACAAGTACATACCTTTTCTCTCTCATACACAAAAATTGTGCATACCCAGGTCATTACCATAGAGATATAAACAAACCATAGTCACATGCTGTGGCGTGAGGTAGCGAGTGACTGATGGTCTAGCCTTTTTTTTTACCATCCATCCTCCCCTTGCACTGCTTTAAATACAAATGTAGTGCAATCCGTTACTTTAGATATCAGTCACATGATAATGTAACACATGCTTTTTCTGCATGTGTGTGAGGTATGGAGAGAAAGCAGGTAAGTGGTATGTCTACTGGCCAAATTTACACCGGTTATGGATCATAGTTACAGGGTTTCTTTTGATAGCACAAACCGAACACAAAAAAAGTCACTGATTTGGATGGCATGCGGTGGAATGTGATGTCACTGCCCCAATTACAGTATATTTGTTATTGTTAACGACGGGAAACAGACACAATGTTAATTTTAATGTCACAAATCAAGGACAAATGAACCACATCGGTTGTTTGCGATTTTGACGGGAGAAATAGGGTGGAGAGTGACGTCACCGCCCTCAAAAACCTTCTTGTTATATCTAAGGAATGGAAATAGTTACTGTTGACATGGCACAAATGGAGCAGGAATGAATATTGCCAATTTGGAGCAATTTGAGTGACATAGGGTGGAGAATTGCTGTCACACAGCCAAAAAAAATAGCTCAAACACCAACCAGCACAAATGTTCGTTTTTGCAGTAAAAATCAGCACAAATGTAGCAAAATGAATAGCATAGTTTTGGTGATTATTTAATTTCATGGGGTGCCTGACAACTTCACAGAAATAAAACTGCAGCCTCGTGCATGAAGTTAAAGAACTTTTTGTAATCCGATTTAATAGCGTCTGCTAAATTAAATTTCCTCATACGTGCATGAGTCCCCAAATTGTTATCTTCAATATAACAATTATCTCACAGCCAAACCTCTTTGTACACAAACAACACACACATGCACATCCCCCAATATGATTACTCTATGGATCTTTAGCAAAATGTAGATAAGTATTAAATGTGTTAAAATTAAACACAATTCAAAGCCCACCATTTATTTATTTATGTTTATTTCATATTCATATTTTCATTTATAACTACAACTGCATAAACATTTGCACGCAGCTCACTATCCATGTGGATGGCCCAGTAGTTAATGTGTCTGAGCGCAATGTGTCAACCAGTACGAGCTCCTCTTTTCGCTCCAGACCCGTAACTTGGTTCCTTTATTTTCTATCTTTTTACCCATTTGGATAGCGGGCCCTGCTCTGTGCCATTTCCACCTTTGTACCAAGCCTGCCCGTAACAGTTTGATTTGCATGTTTTTTGTTCTTTGGCTTGAAATAACCTGAACACATTTTGAAAGACATGAGGAAATAAAATAAAAAACGAATACATGAAATTAACCTTTTAAATAACGTATATAAACATGGTTGGAGAATAACATAACAAGCAAAAAATTTATTTTTTTGTTCCGGTTCGAGTACATTGTTCTAATAATCCATCCATCCATCCATCCATCTTCAACCGCTTACTCCTTTTCAGGGTCACGGGGAACCTGGAGCCTATCCCAGGAGGCATCGGGCACAAGGCGGGGTACACCCTGGACAGGGTGCC
>JAFFST010045292.1:0-14496 GCA_022414735.1 Noturus placidus
TTTATATAAATGCGGGTCTTTATGTACAGCGTATATTCAAGTTGTTGATGTTGCTATTTGTTGTCTGACGTGCCATTTCTTTCAATAAAGATATTAAAAATAAAACACCATAAAGATGTTTTAGACCTCAATTCATATGAAAAGTTATTCAATGATAGCTTTAACACTACAATTACCATAAACAGTTCTGCACTCGAGTCCCCATCAGTGAAGAGTGGAGAAGTTCAACAAAACAGACTTCATGTAGAATCTGTAATGAACTTCCTGGTAACACAACTGCACTATTTGAGCATGTAGTATTAGCAGACTTAGAGAAAAGGTGTATTTATTTATAATCGCACTATTTGGTGTCACCCAGATGAGGATGGGTTCCCTTCTGAGTTTGATTCCTGTCTAGGAGTTTTTCCTCACCACTGTCGCCTCTGGCTGCTCATTAGAGATAAATTCATACATTTAACATCTATATTCTGTTTATATATATCTGTAACGCTGCTCTGGGGCAATATCCACTGTTAAACACGCTACACTAATAACATTGAACTGAACTATTTGATTAGAGAAACTGTCAGACAGACAGACAGAATGAGAATAAAGAAACAGATAAACAGGCACAAAGACAGACAGATGGTCAGACAGACAGGCAGAGTGACCAACAAAAAAACCCCCAGACATATATGAAGAGAGGTAGGTATACAAGAGTAGACAGGCAGACAGGAAGCTGTGAGCGTAAAGTACAGCATTGAATGAGCCCTGTATGAGAATAAAAAAAAAAAAACACAGACAGCGAAGTTCAGTGAGACATGTAGAGAGAGAGACTAAGGCAGACAGTTAAAGAAACAGAGTATGAGTGCAGTATGAGAACAGAGAAACAGTCAGACAGAGATGGATAGACACAGACAGGTGCAGACAGGTCCAGACGCTCCTCTCACCTTGCTGCTCTTCATGTGTGTTTTGGCCTGTTCCAGATCGCCGGCTTGTTTCGCCCTCACAGCGGCCGTCCTGTACTGCTTCTGTCTCTCCAACAGCGCCTCCTTACTGGGGGCACTTACTTTTGCATCTGTACGTAAAAAAAAATAACGTTTGTTATAATGGTAATAAACCGGAGTAACTAAAAATTTCATTTTACAAACTCACCTGCAGGGGATTCTGGGATACGCTCCTCCTCGGGCGAAATCACACCAGATGGAACGCCACTGCAGGCTGGCAGCTCCAGAGAACCAGCGGTCTCCACAGAACCAGCGGTCTCCACAGAAACGGGCGAGGTCTCTGCTGAGGATACTTTCACTTCCTGTGGGTGGGACAGAAACAATGACATCACTCTGAACCACAATTTTTATTATAAATAAATAAATAAATCCTATCCTGTCTATCAAACTGCACTGTACAAAAGTTAACAGAAAATCTGTTTTGTGTTTTGATTTTTACTTAAAAATCAGCAAACATTGTTTTAAAACTGCTTAATAAAATAACATAAAAGGCCATAATGCTTAATGTTCTGTATAAAATAAATAAAATGCTTAACGTTGTGGCGCAGAAAGAAGCGAAGAGTGAAAACCTTTCCCCATCATCGAGAAATTCAGATTCTATGAATATGCAAATGTACAACACTCCTAACCCTATAGGCCACGCCCCTTCTCCTGGTTAACCAGTGCAGCATGGCCATCATTTACATATGGAACCTGATTAGCTCTTTTTTTTCCCAATATGCTTTCAAGAACATTTCAGATCAGCGCTCGTCCGAACCGGCAGCGTGGACACAGAAATGGTCTCCGGGGAAACGGGCGAAGTCTCAACAGCGCTGTCCGACTCTTCGTTATGCTCAGGTGGGGACGGTGCGGATGTGGGAGAAGCCGAGGGAGGAACAGCATCGCCACGGTTACCAGACGCCACTGGAGGGGGGATCTCTGCTTCGTTTATCTTTCCTCCTTTACGTACGGACGCTAGCATACTCTGTAGAGTCTGGCAGATAAAAACACTAGTAATTAATAATACTACTACTAATAATAATAATAATAATAAAAAAGAAAATCTAAATTCATAGATTCTCCTAAAGCACAGGAAGTGATAATAAGATGAATATCTTGAAGATATTCAATAAGATGAAGAAATGTTTTTGCACCTTGAACCCTCGTTCGTAGCGGCGAGCTTTATCCGACTCTCCTGCGGCTTTAGCGTTGGTAATGGCGGTGTTGTACATAACGAATCTCTCCTGAAGTGTGTGTTCAACACTACCACATACTGCTGCTGACGTTGGGGTGGTGGTGGACGATGCCTTCGCGTCCTGTGGACGGAGCAACAGCAGTGACATCATCACCATATACATGAAGTCATTGATATTGGTTTTTAGTTTAGTTATTTTTTGATTTTAGTTTTTATTACTACGATACAGTTACATTATGAAACACTTATTACAACTATTATTATTATTATTACTTCTACCTTATTAGTAGTAATATCATTGTAGTCAATGGTACATTATAATGCATTTATAAATTCAACAGTAAAAAAATTGTTTAAAAAAGAAATTTAAAAACCAAGGACTGCATATTCTTCACAAACAGGTAAACAAAAAAATACTTTAAAAAATAAATAAAATATTTAAATTATATTATATGGCACTTTTTCTATCATTGCCACTTGCCTTGAGAAAATTTCCTTGTACGTTTTTGCACAGTTCATTTTAAACACGAGTTTAAACTCTGTTCTCAGTCATTGCCCAACATGGTTACCCATAATACACTGTGGGTGCGTGTCATTCTGTACTGCGGTTCTGTGTGTGGACTGTGATGGTACCTGTGGTTCTGGCTTCACTTGCCCGGTTTCCTCAATGCCAGGCGAGGTGGCGGTCTCTGCTCCAGAATCTGTTTCCTCTTCACCCACCACTTCCTGTAGTTCCGCCTACAACACATGTAGCATATACACTGCTTACAATAATAATAATAATAATAATAATAATTTATCAATTTGTATAGCGCTTTTTTACAATGGTACATTGTCTCAAAGCAGCTTTCACAGAAATATCATTTTTACATTTTACAAGCGACTTACTAATGAGACCACATTCACACACCAATGGTAGCAGAGCTGCCATGCAAGGTGCTAGCTTGCCATTGGGGGCAACTTAGGGTTCAGTGTCTTGCCCAAGGACACTTCGGCATGGGATCACCCGGGCCGGGATTCGAACCGCCAACCCCACGGTTGGTGGATTAGTGGACAACCCGCTCTACCGACTGAGCCACCGCCGCCCCTTACAACACTCCACACACACACACACACACACTCACAAACATGCACACACGCCACTGTACTGACAGCAGAACAGCAACAAGTAACAATAAAGGAAAAAAAAAACCATACCAGGAGGTCTTCATCATCCTCGAGGTCATCATCGTCGTCATCGTCGTCGAGGTCTTTCATGCAGGCCTCGGTCATCTTTTCGATATCCTCCATTGGTAACGGAGCTGAAAAAAATCAGATTTACCGTTAAGTAAATACTCAAGCCACGCCTACTTTATTATGACTGCCTGCCACTTAGGCCACGCCTATATTACTGGGACAGAGAGATGCAAAAGCCACACCTCCTTCACTATAACAGAGGCAGAGAGGCCAAGCCACCTTCATTGGGACTGGATGTCACTTAGACCACACTCCGTCCCACGTGTGTTTTACGCGTTTCTGAACAACATCCTGTTTTTACCTTTGCCAGTTTTTTTCGCTTTAGCCGTAGCAGTTGGTTTTTTCCCCACAATGGCAGCGAATTCAGCCTCCAGATCCGGATCGTCCACATTCTCGCTCACATCCATGATGTCCTCAGGGTTAAAGTCGAGGAATAAACCCATCTACAGCAAGACACAGTTTTACACACATCTGCGGCTGGTTCACACGGCAATGCGACCCGGATATTCCGGAGCGTTCTTCGCTGCGTATGAAATCCCACTCACCTGTTTGGCAGCAGCAGCTCCTTGCCCTTTGGGAGCCGCAGGACGTTTATTTTTCCTGGCAAACATCTTAAATGTCCTCAAACCTCCTGATTCAGTGACTCAGCAGTTTAACAGGAAGCGAATCTGCAGACACGACACGCAAACTCCTCAGGTTACATAATCCTTAAACAAATTACATTTAACTGCATTTA
This sequence comes from Noturus placidus, assembly GCA_022414735.1. Lineage (NCBI taxonomy): Eukaryota > Metazoa > Chordata > Actinopteri > Siluriformes > Ictaluridae > Noturus > Noturus placidus. Next base: position 4,133 of record JAFFST010045292.1, read on the forward strand.
AACACAATCACACTGATGTTTTTCCCGTAAAGCCACAAAAAGCGCCCACACTTTTACCCAGATTAAAAATCATCATGTATTATTACATACATAGTAAAATAAGAAGAAAAAGAAGATTTGTTTTACTGTGATTTTCTGACTAAGGTCTTTTAAAGTCAAATCGAAGTGATTTTTTTTTTTTAAATTTCAGTCTTTCAGGAGCATTAAAAGGGATAGTTCACCCAAATTTTTTATTCCGTCATCGATTACTCCCCCTTGTGTTGTTCCAAACCAGTAAGACTTTTCATTTTTAGGTGAACCATCCTACACAAACAATATTTATATACACAGACCCTAAATACACTAAATGAAACTTTAATAAAAGTACCTGATTCAGAACAGTACTCAAATGAATACAAAACACTAAATAAATGGAATTACATAACTACTGACATGTGATTGGAAAAACAGATCAATTTTCTTAACTGTGGCTTTAAATGGTTATAAAAATAAATACGTAAATAAATGAATTTTTTTTAATTACATTTGAAAAATTTAAAACGACACATAACTATCTTTTTATTTTCTCTAACCTCAGCCAAAAAAACAACCCCACCTCTAACTCAAATTGTCTGTCTCCCTGTTCAGGCTGAGATCAGCCTCTCAGCTAACTGGCTGAATTCTTTACTTTTACCGAATAGACTACCTCTAGCCCTATTCAGATGGGATTAAACGTTTCTTAGTCTACAGGAGTTAATCTATGACTACGTTTACATAGACAGCAGTAATCTAATTATTGCCCTTACTCTGATTAAGATAATATTGTGATTAAGGTGATTACACGAGTTGCTTTTAGAATATGCCTATCATGTACCCGTTTTACATGTTATAGATCATAATTAGATGGCACCACGCCATCCGATGTCCCTCCAGAATTTCACGCATCAACGTACAGTTCATCTTCATTATGGTACCGTATACAGTTTTGGGTGTTTTTATGTGCAGTTTTATTTATTTATTTATCTTTTGGTCAATAAGTACATCACATTTTACTTTTTTCTACTTCTCGATGTGATGTACGCCAGGAGATTGATGAAGTTATTGTCTGGCGTTAATTATTTGTCATGTTGTGCGTGCTAATAGACAACTGCTTGAAGCCATGGGCTGCGTCTCAAACCATGTACTTACAGTCTATATAGTAGCCGAGATCCATGTATTTCCCCCACTACAGGCCTATAGAAGGAAAATACGCAGTTTCGGACACACTTGTTCACCGTAAAATGCACTGCCGTGTGTGATCGTGTCCTGTCACAAAATGCGGTGAAAACTCTCACACAACGTTCATAATGTGATTAAGGTGTTTACATGTCTGTAATACACGTCCATAATGCGACTAAAGCAGGAGTACTCCACCTGTCTTAATTCGATTAGAGCTTAATTAGATTATGACCTTAATTTGATTAAGGTAAATAAAAATGACTGTTTACATGGTAGTTTCTTAATCAGAGTACGGTCTTAATCGGGTTAAGAGTGGATTATTGTTGTCCATGTAAACACAGTTTATGACATCATTTCTGGATAGGCCGACACAAATATCTAATGTTATATGATGGGGGGGGGGGGGGGGGACTTATTGAAGATGTCCTAGTGGTAAACTAATCCAATCCGAATAGGGCTTTCAATGAATAATGCCTCAATATAACGATTGTAAAGGTGTTTTATTTACATTAATGAGGAGAATCTCTGGTTATGAGCATGATATGTGAAACAGTTTTCACAAACAGCTAAATGAAAGTAAAGTAAATGAAAGTAAAACAGAATTAATAACACATTAAACACTAAAATGTGGATTTAAGGAAGCATTTAAAAGTTGTTTAAAAAAGCATTATTTATTTCATATTACCTCTAAAAGCATTTCCGTGTCAATTATTTATAGGTTTCACCTGCCACAAGACTGCGTTTCTCGAAGGCACCAAATGCTGCGCTGTATATGCGCATACAATCCTAAATTATTTGAATAACTTCTTAATTGAAAATCACACTATTCAATTTTAATACGTCTAACCTTTTATGCAGCAAAAATGATCATTAGTTCATCATTGTAATCAAGGCAATTTGCTCCACTTGTGTGTTCAATATGAAGTCATTAATTGGTTGAGTATATACGCATGTTTCTTACCTGTAAAGTGGATGATGAGTTTAAGCAGGTAAAGCAAATAACCCCCAAATAAGATTAGATATAATTAACCAGCTAGTTTAAAACGCACCATTATCCCGCTGAATAGTATCATCGTCCTGTAAACACGGCAAAATATCACTTTATTAGTGTGTCGTGGGAAAAACACGGAGCTTCAGCTGTAAACTAATTCACATGACAACAACACGGGGGATGAGCAAGAAACGTGTTTCTTCCTAATGCCCGTTATCTCCAGAATTCAAAGAAAAACAAATCTCTAAAATGTCCACAGGTTGTAATTCCTGCTCTCGAATTAAATCAGCCGTTCTTCACGAATATAAAGATAAATATAGCTCAGTAATTAAGTTAGTTTAGTTCCTACTTCTAGTCAGGATTCTAGGCACATTCTTACCAACGCAAACATTACCACTTCCTGGTTTAGTTAAAACGAAACTCACTGCCATTGGCTAAGAAAGTGCTACGTCAAACACATCCCGGAAGTGAAGTTCAAACAATCGGTTATTTCGTTCAAATAATGTTAAAGATTTTACTTAATTTATAAAATATACTTTCTTAATACGTTTTTGCCGTTTATTGGGCTCTATCCTGTTTGTTGTATTGAATATTTTTTATACAAATCGCACCGGTTATAGCGATATTTAACGTTGCACAACAACCGTGTAAAACTACATTTCACACAAATCCCCGCTTTTCAGTTTCTGTGGTGTCTGTACATTAAACCAATGGTTCCCAAACTTTTCCAAGGCAAGGCCCCACAAATGGCATTAACATTTGACTGAGGCCCCCCTTTTGCAAGATGTCTTTAAAACACAATTAAAATACAGACTTCTGAATATATCCAGCTTTTTATTAATAATTACATCTTACATTTTTACATTACATTACATTAGGAATTGATTGTGTGTGTCTCTCTGAGTGTGTGTGTGTATATATATATAAACATATATATACATATATACATGTATATATACACAAATAGACATATATATACACACACACACATATATACATAATATATATATATATATATATATATATATATATATATATATATTTAACATTTTCTTCTTCGTTGTGTAAACACTTGTGGAAAACCGTGGGGAAAAAACCAGGACCACTCGAGCTCCTTTTGTGAACGCCCCTCAAAACGACTTCAGCCTATCAGGTTTGAGAGAGTGAATGCGGCGGCCCTGGTAACAAGCGCAGTGCGATTTAAACGGACCAATCCGAAGCGCGCGTTCAGTCATTTAAACTGCACTCGGAGCGCTGCTGTTTTTTTTTAAACGCTTTCTGAGTTCTGAGGAGACAAAACGCGCTGGTTATAATCTCTGACAAGTGATCGGATTTTATTCTGTTTGATACGTTTATTCATAGCTGCTTTAATTGGACTGGTGTGAACCTATTGTGGTAAGTTTTGTAAAAATAAATAAATAATAATAATTAAAAAATATATATAAGTTAAAGTTAACCGTTACTTCCGTGGTCGCGAGATCACTCACGTGCGTAAGTTTATTGCCTTTAAGGATTTACTAACACCAAAGCAAACTCTTGCTTTATGACTCGCTCTAAATAGTTATCTACCTAGTGTTGACTACATCTAGTGCACGAGCCATTCCTTCGTGCACTAGATGTAGGAAATCAAAGTGTGTTCTTGGTGTTTTTGTGTACCTAAGTTTGTGCATCATTTGATCACTACATTGTTTCAGTGCATTGTGGGGGGAAATGACGACTAGTAGTTTTAAAAGCAATATTTCACACACGTGCTTCACAATTTGCTCATGATTTACTTCTTAAAGACTGAAAGTAAAGCCAATCAACCAATGCATGAAAATGTAATGCCTTTTTTTTTATCAATACATGTAATTGATCCACAACATTAAACACTGCTTATGACTTTATCTTCATGCACTTATTAGTGTTCCTCTCTTTCCTACAGTGATTCAGGTTTGGTCTTTGCTCGTCATGGCTCACTTTGGTTTCGAAAATGATATGCAGAACGTGTTGAAGCTGGACATGCCCATCACCAACGCTCCGATGGCCAGGTGGCAGAGGAAAGCCAGCACGTCTACCTTGGCCAACACGAGTGCTCTGTCTCCGAGCAAAAGTTCCAACCGGTCTCTCAGCATGTCCAAAACGCCGAGCAGAACACCGGGTACGAGCCATTTTTGTTGCTGATTCCTTGTCTTATTGTGGATTTATAAATACTAATATTCATGTTTAATTCTTTGTATCTCTGTTTCTAAACAGGGAAGAATGGTAAGAACCAAAGCACACCCTCAAAGGCCGGAGGAGACCGATTTATCCCTGTCAGAAACGCCAAACAGTTGGATGTGGCGAGTTTCCTCATCTCCAAGGAGAACGAGCCGGTCGAGGAAGCGGCGGCGTCCACAGTAAGTCTGTATTACATTCGTTTTTCATATTCAAAAATGTATACTGAGTACATGGATTTGAACTGGCTTATTGATGTTAAAATATTAGCAAACCAATCAGAGGGCCTGGTCCGTGACTCTGAACGGATGCGACATTGAAGAGGCCAAAATCCTGCACCTAGGAGGAAAGCCTCTTAATGCCCCTGAAGGTCAGAGCAACTTTATTGTGTTGGTTTAATCGTTCGCAAAATGTGGAAATGTTCATTTTCTTTTTAAAAAGTGCAGGCGTTAAAGACTTTCTGTTTCTAGGTTACCAGAACAATTTAAAGGTTCTATACAGCCAAGTTCCCACGCCCGTGTCGCTGAAGAAGACCCGCTACATATCTTCGATTCCAGAGAGGATTCTAGATGCCCCAGAGATCAGGAATGACTTCTGTAAGTATCACGAACGCTGGTTCTGGTTATGTCTAGACGTGCGATGATAAATGGATGATGCTGTTGATCGGATTCCTTCACACCACGGTGCATTCACTCAGATCTGAACCTGATGGACTGGGGCAAACTGAACGTTCTTGCTGTGGCTCTTTCGGAGTACGTGTACCTGTGGGATGCGGCAACGGCGATGATTGTGCTGCTGAAAAAGATGGAGGAAGAGAACGGGTACGTGACGTCCGTCTCCTGGAGCAAAGACGGACACTTCTTGGCCATCGGGACGAGCGACTGCAAAGTGGAGGTAAAAAATAAAAGCCTGCCAAGTATTAAAGGTGTGTGTGTGGTGGGGGGGGGTCTGTTTTGATCCCAAGGACCTGGTTTGTACCAATGTTTTAATACCGAATGTGTTTTATGGAATGCCTGCTGTAATGAATTCCTGCTCACTTCGCTGCAGCTGTGGGACATTCAGTGTCAGAAGCGTCTGCGCAGTATGGATGGTCATCGTGCCAGAATCAGCTGCTTGAACTGGAATGATCATGTCCTGTCCAGGTAAGTCTGGTCATGTTCATGTGGTGGTTGTAATGCTAGGGCAGTGTAACGTGCTGATAAACGCTCCATCTGCCCTCTTCCACATATGCTAGCTCACAGAGGTTGACTATTCGCTAGGGTCGCTGTGATTGAGCCCTGGAGAAGGGGCATCTTCCTCCCACCCCAAGGTTATGGTTTGCAAGTAATGGTGTAGCAGACCGGATAGGCCATCCAGTTCACGGCACCGTTTTGTCTTGTTTGGTTGACTGATTCAGTCTGTGAGTTTCAGATCAGCTTTACGACTAACACACAACTTGTACAGATTAAACAGAGTCCATGTTCATGTAAGGAAGAGTGAGAAGGACCGGGACACTTGGAAAGATTGAGGACTACTACCACCAGAGCATGGAAACTGTGCAATCAATTCTGACCCTGTGGGTGTCGTTATCCGCTGTAGCAAAACGTGCACAATGAGAACTTCTGGATCTTCCTAGACAACCTCTGCATAAAACTGTCCTAAGTAATATGAAGTATAAGCACTTCAACAGTTCTCTCTCTCCTCCCCCCCCGACAGTGGTTCCAGATCTGGTTTGATCCACCAGCACGACGTCCGTGTAGCCAATCATCACCTGTTCACGCTCAGAGGTCACACGCAGGAGGTGTGCGGTCTCACCTGGTCTCCCAGCGGTCGCTATTTAGCCAGCGGTGGCAACGACAACCTGGTGAACATCTGGTCAAGCATGCAGGGTGGAGCTCAGGTGCCCGTGCACTCCTTCAGTGAACATCAAGGAGCCGTGAAGGTGGGTGTGGAATGTTAAAATCATGAAGCTTTGCATCACTGACTAGATTCATTTTTAATTTCCGTGCTCGTCTTGTTTGGTGTGCAGGCGTTGGCGTGGTGTCCGTGGCAATCGAGCATTCTGGCAACGGGAGGAGGAACCAGCGACCGTCACATTCGCATCTGGAATGTCAATAGTGGCTCGTGTGTCACTTCCTGGGATACGCAGTCTCAGGTGAAGAAAACTGGTTGCTAACACAGCAGAATTCAGCGCTGTCAAGTTCTGGATTGTGATTGGTCAGTGCTTTAACAGTCAGAGGTGAAGCTGTAATGAAATTCTCCAACACCTTTAGGACTGAAGTTTATGCTTTGTGGCTTCTCTGTAAAATGAAAAGCCTTTTTTTTTTCTGAAGTAACTGTATATAGCTTCTACAACGTTGCTAATATCCATTCAATCTTCTCAGGTCTCATCTCTCGTGTTTGCACCGATCTATAAGGAGCTCATCTCTGGTCACGGTTTTTCACATGACAAGATCTTCATCTGGAAATATCCCTCGCTCGCTAAAGTGGCCGAGCTCGACGGTCCGTTCTGTTGCTTTTCAAAGCTATTGTTTCTACTATTGTCTAACAAACCACAATCTCTCCTGCATGTTTACGATGCCCTACAACTTTAATGTTCTTCTGTCTTCCAGGCCACGAAGGCCGCATCCTGAACATTGCCCTCAGTCCCGACAGCACCACCCTGGCGTCCATCAGCTCAGACGAAACCATCCGCCTGTGGAAGTGTTGTGAGAAAGATCCCACCAAAAAAGCCAAGCCTGCGAGCAGCAGCAGCATAATCCAACAGCACATTCGATAACTGTTTTTATCACATTTAGACACTAAGTTAATGTACAATTGCTTTCTTGTAAAATTCAAATAAAGGTTGTTTTGCTATTTCTTGTTTTCTGGAACATGCTTCTGGGTTTCTCGTGTGCACGGGAATTTTTTTTTAACTCTGTACTCCTTGCATCACACACATTTATTGTTCAATGTTTTACCTGAATATTTTAGAATTTAAAATCATGGTTGCCTTCAAGTTTGTGACTTGACTCTGAAGTGACGCAAACACGGTGCAGGCGACGGGTCTGGAACGTTTGTGTCTTCAGTAAAATGCTTGTTTATTGTGTTTCTCTTGATTGAGTGCTGTTAAAGATGCTGAAAGCTTGACCTGTATGGAAGGAGTCTTTGTTGTCAGTGCTGGGACAGAACGAGTTGTATGTTTTCTAACTTATTATTGCTGAACATCCTACTGTTTGAAATATTTTGATTTAAATCGGAGAGAAGAGGGGCAGACCTAACACCTGTTTATAGCTGCTCTAATGTAAGTGACAGCAGGAACTAACTTGTTTTGTGGAGAAGTATTAAACATGGCTAAATGGATAGGTTTTTTTTTTTATGTCAAATAGCTGTTGTATTAACAGTACAACATTTCTGTTTTTGTGGTTGCTTTTTCCAGGAAGAAAACAACTTGAATTGGTGAAATCAAAATTGAAGTAGTTGTGGTCTTTTAGTGTTAAGACTAGTTGTATGCATGTTTGATGTACATGAATCAAGGGGGGTTTTGGCTGAATGGTCATGTCTCAGGACTTGTCTCTGTAAAAAATCTACAGTGTTTCCTTGATGCGTGTTTGTGTCTGTGATCAAACTCTTTGAGGGACTGATGAGGAATAAAACCCTTCATTATGTGCTGTTACAGGAAGATAATCCACCTCAGTGTAGTGGTAACTTCATCACACCAGCTCAGCATTATGGGATTGATTTTTTTTTTACTGCAGCACAGTGTTCTATTCCATTCAGTCTTAAACAGCTGAAGTCATGAAAACGTTTAATCTAGAGTCAAAATTATACACTGTGCTGTGTTTTAGCAAAAGTTATCACAAACTTCATTATAGATTGTTTTTAATTTAACAACTACATTAACAAGTCAGTACAGAAACAATTTTGTTCATAAACATTAGTACATCAGTAAAGAAAGCATATTAAAAGACCAAAAAAAAAAAAATGAAGGCTGCAAAAATAAGCAAGTGTAAAGTCTATAGAAGATCCGTGTCTGGTTCCACAAGATATTCAGTAAACCTCACAGCTCTCTTCCTTTGAAAACTGCTTTAATTGTACCCAGAATTTGTCACTAAATACTGACTGTTTAATTTACTACTGTTTACAGTATTTAAATAAAAAAAAAAAAAAACATTTAATGTAATTATTTCACTCTACAGCATGGATTTTGCACCGTACTGCATGTCAAACATCTAATGCATGATCTGAGGAGTTTAGTGAAATGGACCACCAGTATCTAACCAATCAGGCTAAAGACCACTACCTTCACCTGTCAATCATATCACATGTCAGTTCTAAAAGCTCCGCATCCAGCTGTAACATCCATCCATTCTAGCCCAAGTTTCATGAGCATAGCTTTAGCCACCTTTTGCAAAATGAAATCTTTAAGCAGCGATTTATATAAAAGTGGTTTATTTTAAGTTAAACAAAAAAAGAGAAAGTCATTCCATCAATACTACCTAACTTTGCACAAATATTTATTTACAGTCATACTCATTTCAGATGCATCGTCTCGAGAAACCAGGAGAATCATATGTGCTAAACAAAAGTCAATGTGACATCTGTGAAGTTGGACATCTCTCTTCATGCACCGTGAACAAATAAATACAAAAAAACCCATAAGGCAGGTGAACCGAAACGTGGCCCGTCATCTCCCACGTGATCTCACGAAGACGTCCACAAACCCAGGAACTATGATCATTATCGCCATGTCCTTCGTGCTAGCCCTTCTAGTGCTAGCTGCCATAGTGTTTCTTTTTCCTCCTTCTCCTTTATACCTCCTTCACTTTCCCGTTCACAGCAAACCCGTTTGTGTAGTGCGCACTGCCGTTCTCCAGGTGTGTGCCGTTAGCCAATATGGCCACCTCGGTACCATTAGCACAGCCATTCTGCTTGGGTTTGTCGTCACTGCTGACCGGGAGCCGCTTGCCCTTGATGTAAGCCTGGATCCAGAAGTTGGAGAAGAGGATGAAGAACAACACACCGTACATCAAGATGAGGTGGATGAATATGGGCACCTGGTATTCACAGTTTTCCATGAAGTAATACTGAGAGATGTGGAAAGACACCACAATAAACTGAGTCTGTGGAAACAAAAACAGGAAATCAGTTAAATAAGTTAATCTAAAGTGGACCTTCATCAATGTTCCAGAACATAGATACAAACTTGGATCCGTTTTAAATCCCAATGATCTAAGTTAGCTTTAATGTGAAGATAAATGGAATGGAACATAAGAGCACACTAACCAGCTGGATAGCGGTCATGTATTTCTTCCACCACAGGTACTTCTGAAAGCGCGGGCCGGCTGCAGAGAGGCCGTAGTAGCTGTACATGATGACGTGGACCATCGCATTGATCATGGCGTGGAAGCTACCCATTCCCCCGGCTGGGATCCGGAAACAGATGGGGCGGAGTTATAAAGCGTGAACAAAGCAAGAAACACATCAAGAATAAGTGGTTGGATGGTAAAGATTGAAATAAAAAAAAAATCTCTGAAGAAATTATGAAAGAGGTTAGAGTTGGTGTTTGAGTATTAAGGCCAAGGGTGGGTGTACAAATATTTAAAGAATAGCTACAGCACTTTCAGAAAGGTAACTGAAAACTTTTTAACTTCTTCTCACCATTATCATCTTTCATTTTTAAGTCATAACAAAGGAACACTTATGAAACAGAACACCATACTTCCACTGTCCCCTGAGGGCGAGGAGCATTAGAGAAACTTATTACAGTCCCTCCAATATTTCAGGAGATTCCACAGAAACTAAACACAGATCGAAGAAACTTCGCAGGACTTGTAGGAGCTTACGATGTTTCAAAACGACAGCAGGTTTTCTGCGGATTCAGGCCGAGACGCGTCACGTGACATCACGACGAGCATTTAGCCGAAGCCCTCCTCCATTCACGTGCATCGAACACGAGTCTCATTTACTACAAACATCACCGCAAAACTATTGCGTGCGATTTGAGTAGTTAAAAAAAAAA
>JAFFST010045292.1:17788-35267 GCA_022414735.1 Noturus placidus
TCGCTCAAGTATGTCAGGGCAGCTATAAATGATAAATCAGCTAATACATAACAGGACAGATGCTGACGTTTACCCTGAGAGTCTGCCGGCTGGTCGAGACATCGATCAGGTCACATCTCCACGTGAACGTTGTCGCCCAGCCAGACATCATGAACTGAAATAAAACAGGAAAATGAAAACAAATTGAAACAGGGGGATTCCTTTCAGGTTACAATGACGTCATTCTGGAAGGTCATCTGAACCGGTTATTTCAAATCCAGGTCTTAAATTCGTTTTAGGAAACGACCTGATTAAATGGCTCCAATGTGACTATTGTCACATTCTTCCCCTCATTCACATGCGATACATTTCTTATTTATTTAAACGTACAGTACATAATCTCTCAATACTATTACACTATGTACTTTATCAATATGAAGTAGATTATTATACTTTCCTCACATATTACATTTATCATGCTATTTTCAGTAACAAAAATAGTCTGCTTTAATTAAAAAAAAAAAAAAAAAAAAAAAAGAAACAGCAGAATAATGAAGGGTGAAATCTGACTGGCCGTTCACACTTCCATGCATCCCAATGACAGATCAATACTTTCAACAAGTGGATCCAGAATAAATATATAAATAGCCAGTGGAGTGGAAACGTGATTTACACTCGTACACGCTTAAATTCCGAGCACTCAAGTTGACCCAGTGCTGGGGTCTTTTAAACGTTCTATGTAGAACCTTTTTCTGGATATTAACACCACTTTAGTTACACTAAGAAATCCTAAATAACCCATTAAAGAACCCCTTTTTATTTTTTTTATTATAAAGACTGTAGGTGTTACCTGCGATACGAACTCCAAATTATTGCTCGTTATATTCTTCTTAATATTTAAAACCCCTCAGTGTTCCAGGTAGAACCTTTAATTATCCCCCGATTTTTCTAAGAGCAAACATATTAAATGGCCAATTGTGTGGAACTCAAAATTGTTGCTCATAAATGCCGTGAACCTTTCAAGGTTCTGAGTAGAACTCTTGTATATCTAGTGAACCCTTAAAGAACACTTGAACCCCTTTCCCCCCCTAGTGGCATATGTATTAACTGGGTAAAGTATCTGGCACTTCGCTCAATGTTATGGGTAGTTGGTCTACTCTTAGAGAACAAGTCCTTCAAGGGTTCTTTATGGGTTGACTGGATACTTACTGGTTCTTAGCCTCCAAAAGGGGTTACCTTCTGAAGAGTTCCACATAGAATCTTCAAGGGTTTCTTCAAAGGGACATCAAAATTGTAAATTTTCTAAGAACGTAGTATTTGTCACTAGCAAACAAAGGAAGAGCATTTAACATTAAACAGTAGGAAGTAAAGGAGAAGTCCATCAGGTAATGATCTCATCTCGTCAAAACTGGGATTGGAATGATGTCCCCCTGAACATCCGATTGCCCCCCTGAACATCAGTCATCATCCTTACAGGAGTTGACTGACAGTTTTATAGATTTTATGCAAAGTCCGGCAGCTCGGTAAGGAGCATTATTTCCATCCTTAAAGGCCAGGTTAGAACAAATGTGAATAAAATTTGCAAGATGATTTACTTTCATGGGAAGGAATGTAGGAAAGCAAAAAAAAATAAATAAATAAATAAATAAAATAAAATAAAGGGAGAGAACTTAAGAACCAAGCTTTGAAGAGAAGCGCAGTTTCCTACCTCGTAAACAATGTAGGCATTGAAGAACACCATGGAGAAGTTGTAAATGACCATGGGGGTTTTGAGTTTGTAAGGTTTGCGGCTGGCCATGTAGCGCGGCCCGACGCACAGTACAAGAAACACGTAGCTCAGTAAGATGAGGGTCATCACGATCGGACTCTGCATCAGCGGGTAATCCCGTACTCGCTCATCTGAGGACAGATTAAAGAATTTTCAGTATATCTGATTGCAAATAATGGAAAATGTTTCAGAAAAATCATCAGTACAGACTACTGCCATATTTTCTGGTAGCTACATCATTTTTACTTAAAGCTAGTATAAAGCCGGCTGGTCAATACGAAGCCCACCCACATTTCATTAATGTTCTAATCCAAGTTGAGAACCATATATGAATCGTTAACTGACGAAGGCGGATATTAACGGTTCTCGTAAACAATACTATGCCAGCACTAACGAGACAAACGCTAAATTAATCCAGAGTCATTCTTCTAATCTAATCCAATCCAATCTACTCTTCTAATTGTTTTATAATCTTGGAAAACCAATAATCTGGAATGCAAGGTAATTGAAACCTTGTCTCAATGTGTACGATTGGTTAGAAAAGATGAAAGTATGAAGATGCATTACCAAACAACCTAGAATGGTTGTTGAAAACCCTGACCTGCTTATGTTTCTTCAAGAAACGCATGTATGTATCGCCGCCTGTAGATATCCGCATCCCAAGATACCAAACACTCGCAACATGCAAATCCAGCTGTAAATAAAGCTAGCGAGTACACATCTTAAAAAGTTAACCAAAGGTAAGCGATACAGCAAGGTAACAAAAGACGTGCCATTACAATACGCTCATAGAATTCAGAAAAGAATAAATAATCGACGTCGTGTTCAAAATGTGTCTAAGAAAAATTAGTAATATTGTAGAAATAAAATCGACTATAGGATCCGTGATCGCATCCTCAGTCAGAACACAGACCATGTGATCATGTTCAATAGAACTGCAAGGAGTCGAACAGCCAAACAAAATAACCGTGTTTAAGATTATACTGTACATCACAAACCTAATTTGTGAGATCATAAGGGGAGGGTTTTCCAGTTCACAGCGTACTCACCTGTTCGTTTGAGGAGGTAGTCGTAGAACCTCATGATATTTGAAGACACTTCCAGAATCATCTTTGTGTCACTTCAGACGATTTGTAAACTAAAAGAAAAAAAATTAAGAAATGGGTGAAAAATGAGACATTAGGCAGCTTAATAAATACACAAAGAATACACTATTCATGAGTCAACAATGAGTGAGGAGTGAGCAATGGCAAACAGGAAACACCTGTCCAGGTGCACAGAATAAATGCCAGACCCTGAGCTCGGGAATGATCGGACAGACGAGTGACAGCTGCGATAAAGTGTGCTTATCAAGGTCATTTTAGATACCAGCTTTCCAGAGAGAGAGAGAAAAAGAGAAGAGTAGATGCTGTTAATTTGCAAAGGGAAATGATGACGATGCAAATGGTCCAGCTGAGACCCGAGACGGAGTGAACACAAAACAGATCACGACACATTAAACACCATTCCTGCGCTGATGAGAAAGATGGCATGCGGCCAGCATTCAGCACCACGACCTGCTTGACTAGTCTAAGGGTTCTTCTATTCTGAAGGATTATTTGGTTGTCTCTTAAAAAGGTTCCATGTAGAACTCTACAAGATACACGAGTGCTTCTGTATCTGAAAACCCGTAATTACTTACTGAACCTCCGAAGAACCCTGTTTTCACTAAAGGGCACTAGAACGTAGTACCCCTTCTAGATATTAAGAAAATAACGAGTCAAGTGGAGTTTGTGTCACACACAGGCCCAGTAAATACACACTCTCGATAAAAAGGGTTCAGTGGATAGTTAATGGTTGGCAGCGTACAAACAGTTTAGCTTGTGAAAGGAAACTGTTGTAGGGTTCTATGTACAACCATTACAGATCCACCAGAAGGACAAAGTGGGGCATTAAATTGTGAGCAGTTGAGTTGCGTTACAGACGATACAGATAATATCTCCGATATCATAACCGAGTTTACAGAAGATATGGATCTCTTATTGTCTCATCACACTGTAAAATACTGAGGAAGTTTCTAGAAAAGATGCAAAACAGTGAATATACAGTACAGTGATTGAGTTCATGTTCCTGCAGACTTCATTTAACATTTTAAATTCTGAACATTTATTGAAAATGTCAAGTGCTATAAAGTCATTTATGATGAATGCTAGCAGTGTCACGTTCTTTCCCATCCTGACAGAAACAAAGACCCAGTCATGCTAAGCAGAGCACAAAACACATACATACACATTTATTGTAAAAGTGTATTTATATAATGTTAAGAACATAAAAAACTTTGTCCAAATTGTAAATAAGCAAGAAAGCAAACTAAAAATGTCTCTACTCCAAATCAGGAGACTTTCTGGCACATTATGGCAAGTGTTCCATCTGTATTTCCTCAGATTAACCAAGACAGTTTAACCTTTATGAAAATGCTCCAAATTGTCAACACCGTTACATTTCACTGCCTACAGTAAGGGTGTCACTCTTTTTCCTGCCCTGACAAACACCCCCCACCCACTTTCTTCAAAAATAGCAATTAAATTAAAAAATGGTGTTACTGCCTTTCTGGTTCTGACAGAAACAAGCAAAAATCTTCATTCCTGATCATAACCAAGTCCAAAACATCTTTTGGCATTACATGAGGATTTGTATAATCAGTGTTTTTCTTATCCTAAGCAAAATAGTGAGGAATTTGTCCTGTCTACACTATACTACAGCTGTATCACATCTTTTACTGCCCTGATGGAAACAAATTAAAAGCTTTTATACTCAAGTGTACATGACAAGTCTGAAAAGTTTGTATTTGAATTAAAACTTTCTAGTTAAGAAAAGAGGGGAGGTTTACAGCTCACTTCAATTTCATCCAAGCACACACACTTTCCTATTTCTTATTAAAAAAAAAAAAAAAGTTCTGAATGAACGGCTCAGCCAGTTTACAGGATATTTTGAACAGTTAAAAAAAAAGTTGTAGCAAACTCCAATTAATCTAAAAATTAAGATTCTGTGTCAAAAGATATCTCAGTATTTCCTCAGATTGAGCAACAATTCAAACCCTAGACTTTGAATAAAATCCAGTCCAGTTTTCACTGTTGTTAAATTTCACTGTTTAGAAGACAACAGTGTCGCTTCATTTCCTGCCCTGACAGAAACAAACCTGTGGTCTTAGAGAGGAATAAATTAAGGGGTTTGTTAAAAAATTTCCATTTTATAAGCTACAAAACAGGAATAATTACAGCTGTGTGGTTTTTCCTTCTTCTTTAGCATGAGTCTGTATGACTAAGTGAGTAAAGCCAGTCAGACAGGTGAGGTGGAGAGGAGCTGAGCGCGTCATGCAGGTATACAAGGACAGGAGTGAGTGATGAAAACACAGATACAGGCTCAGATACAATGAGAAAGATGAAGTTCAAGTCAGAATGTGTAAAAAAAAGGGAAAAAATATATATATGAAAATGTTTAGTTTCTGCTCCCCCCCCCCTCTCTCTCTGGGAAAGTTAGAAAATAATTAAAAGGAAGAACGAGCACATGGTGAAGCATGGCATTTAAAGTTAAAATCTTTCATTCATCATTGAACTATGCAAGTAAACTTTTCTCACCTGTTACCTCACACCTCAGGCCCAATGTGCCAAACACTCAGCCCAAATATTCTCCAAATCTGAATCTACTCCAAGCTAAAGTACCTGTTTTTCAGCTCCAGCCTTGTAGGTCTTCATTTAAATACCAATTCCAGCAGCATGAAAAGGGAAAAAAAACCAGAAAAATAAGGTGTCTGTGTATGTGTGTAACAAAAACCAGAAGTGAATGGGGAAACTCAGCTCTCAATTTAACTGAGAGTAAAAGCCACCACTCACTGAAACCCCACCCACTTGCTCCTTTCAACCACACCCTGCCCCAGCCACGCCCACTGCAACCAAAAATCCAGGCTTCCTACTGGCTGCTGAAATAATGCCTGATCTTCAGCACTGCTTTGGTTTTGCTATGCTGAAGAAGTGGGTGAGAATTCAAGGGATGTGTGTGTGATAATGAAAAGCTGTATTGTTCAAGCCACAACACACACACACACACACACACACACACACACACACACAGCTTTTCAGTTTGCTGTAACAGTCAGTTTAAGGAGCGAAACATGATCAACAACAACAAAAGATTTCATTAACCAAAATAGTTTGGATGAAGATAAACAAAACAATCCCTGACACACGATCTGGATCACAGTTCAATGAAATGAAACAGAAAACGGTTCAATGTTGTGATGAAGACGCATGACTCAGCTTCTACAGTCAGATTATTTTAAAAGTGCACTACATATTGAACATCTTTATCTACTTATGTGCAAATTGTTTATTTATTTATGTAATTTATCTACCTATTTATTTATTTATTTATTTATTTATTTATTTATTAACCAAATATCATTTAAAGCTTTAAGGTTTGCAATAGAAAATGTGTTATTTGTCTTGACAAAGGATATTTAGGTTTGTATTATCTTAAATGTCTTTAAAAAAAATAGCTTTATAGAAAGTTTCTCTTTTTGTTGTCATGTCCTAAGCGTGTCTCTTTACAGTATTTACACTTAAATTAAATGTTTTAAATCTGCCTTTTTATTGTCTTTTTCTATAAAATTATTTTTTTAAACACGTGTAATTTGTATTTAAAAATATAAATTATTATTATATATATATTTTTTTACAGTTTTGAATATATATTTGGGGTTTTTATATTTGAGTTCTTGAGTTTGTTTTACTTATTATTTTGTGATATAATTTTTTATGTTTAAACGTGTTGTTATTTATTTATCTGTACAATCGATATTTGGATTTTTAATGTCCGAGTCGTGTCTTTATACCACGCTTTCAATTGAAAGATGGGTTTTTTTTTTAATGTCTTAAACGTGTCCCTTTTTACCGTCAATTCAACAGATGTTCTGTATTTTGTTTTTTTAAAAAACAAACTTTTCAATAGATATTTGAGATTTTAACATCCTAAACTTCTTGTCACTGTCTCTATAGTAGCAATTTGTGTTTGTAATTTCCTAAACTTTTTTTTACTAGAAATTTCCTTCTTTACAAAATAAATGTTTTTAATATTACAAAGCTCTGTTTTTATTGTCTTTGCAGTACTGGTTTTAATATGTTAGCTTCAGCAACCATCTGAGGTCCTGATTGACATTTCAGGTTCAGCCCTGGAGACAGCAGATATTCTGTGAGAGGACTGAGACTGAAACCGGCTGCAGATCTGATCTGAAGATGATCAGCGACGATTCCGATCTTTGTGTGGATTCAGGATGAAATTTAAGACTTGTCTCAGAGTGGGATCATTTTCAGTTTTTTTTCCCTAGCTAGTAGAAACCAACAAACACTTTCAATCAGCTTTAACGCAGAGCTCTTTGTTAGGTGCATCTGTTTATATGCAAAAATGGGACAACTTTTGATGACTCTTCAGTTACTAACCCTTTTATCATTGCTAAATGTCTTCACATTGCTTCTTCTGAATAAAACACATGCGAAGATGAATATCAGCCCATGATCAGTGACTCTGGATCAGCATTCTGGGATCTCCGTCCTGACTGGGCCATCAGTGAATGAGTTTCACTGGACTGTGGAGCTGCAGGTCCAACTGGTTCCTCCGGTTCTGGGTGTGACATCGCAAAGGCCTTTAGGCTCCGTTCAAGGAGGACAGGAGGAGGGAACAGTCTGAGAGGAATTAGAGGAATCCGGACATGGTGGGAGAACAACGATTTAACACACACACACACACACACACACACACACACACACACACACACACACACACACTCAGAGGCTGGGTGAAATCTAAGCTGATTTTTAGGCCATTGTTCTAACTTTAAATCTCACAAAGCAAATTTTTAGCTCACACAGTTCAGTGCACAGCATTACACTCAGATAAGGAGGCGTGGCCTACAAATTAGCTTAACTTCTGTTTACTAAAACAAATAGTCACTGAGATAAGCAATGTATTTTGAATCGAGTGTGTCATAATTAGTTGTGTTTTTATTTATTTATTTATTTTCTTGATATTTTCTTATTGTGTAAAGTGCCTTGAAAAGCTGCTTTAAAGGTGATACATAAAAATAAAGTTTATTATTATTATTATTATTATTATTATTATTATTATTATTATTATTATTATTCAACACTAATCTGGTAGCTGCAAGCTTCCATTACTTGTTAGCTACATTAGCCTCACAGCTCCAAACAAACCAAACACAACTCAGTCTCAAACATCATGGATTGAACTCCTTTAACGCACAGAAAACTTATTAAGATTTTCCGCTCAATAACTTCATTCAAGATGAACAATGTGTAGAATTAATTTAAATCTTAAACACGGTGAATGGTATAGGAAAGATAAAAACGAATGCATATATTTTAGTACAACAGACATTTGGCCATGCTCACAACCTCAATCTGCTGCTTATGTGGAATGACATGGTTGATTTTTTTTTCTGCAGGCCAGCTCTATAATTATTGGCACCCTTTAAAAAAATTACTTATCTTTACTCTAACAACAACTATTATGATAAGAATATGAAAAAAAAAGACGTGAAAATGTGAGTTAAACCAAAGTACTTTTAACACAACGAGGACAGATGAGTGTGGACCCTCGTGCCCTTGTCACGTAACAGTGATAAAAATATGAAGAAGTGCAAATCACAGCTGTGATTAAAATAAAAACAAAACAAAAATAAAGTAAAAATCAATCCAGAAATTTGCATGTAAGGAATGCATATTTAGTGCTCGATGCTAAACCGGAGGCAAAACACGTCTAATATATTCTGTTGGCAGATGCAGTCATCAGTCATCTCCTGTGTGTTAAGTGCTGATGTGAGTGTTAGAATGAATTCCATGCTGATGTTGTTAACACATAAACACACATAAACTAATCACCCAGATTCACTCAGCTGATATTCAACACAAGAAAATCTGTTTATGGTTTCACTCACACCCTCTCTCCCATTACATTACCCTGGAAAATTGGACAAATCGAGTTTCCTGGTCACGGGGAATAAAGCTGGGGTTTAGCATTTATTCAGCAGTGTAATGGAGAGAAACAGGACATCTCTGTTTACTGTCTTAATTTATATCACATGCCTCTTCCTAACATATACATCTTAAACACCTCTGTCTTAATTTGGCGGCACAAAAACATTAAATTGAAATAAGCTAGTTACATCAATTTTACCTCAGGTTTTTGGCTGTTTAAAGTATATGCCATATGTGATAAGTAAAGGCTAAGCAATTGAGTTATTGCTAATTTCCACCATTTCAGAGTAAATAAAAGGTCTAATGACTTTAAAAATAAAAATAGTTAGCCTAGTGTTAGCTAACCTAGCTACTCGCTTATGCAACACATTAATTAGCTAGCTAGCTAGTGAACCTGGATACTGGTTTACACGATATAAGATCTAGCCAGATGTTATATGTAAAGCATGTAAAGCTCACAATATATAGTCTAACGTTAGCTAGCATGCTGGCGAATCTAGCTACTGGTTTATTTGATATAATAGTCTACTACTTTGTTTGCACAGTACAGTAGTCTCATGTTAGCCAGCTTGCTATCGAAGTTGGCTATGGTTTTTGCACAATATAGTAGTTGGCCTAATGTTAGCTAGTAGCATAGCACCATAATTTGCTAGCTACCTACTTTGCATGCAAAACAGTAGTAGTAATAATAATAGTTTAATATTAGCTAGATTGTTATATTAAATATATAATAGTTTGCACAATATAATAAACTAATACTAGCAGGCATTCTAGCAAATCTAGATACTGGTTCTCACAATATAATAGTTAGCATAATGTCAGTTAGCTTGCTACTGGTTTTAGACAAAATAATAAATAACTGTTAGCAAGTTTGTGACAAGAAACAACCCAAAATTCTCCACCATTTCTATGACACTGTTTAAACTGAAGCATGTGTGTGATATCGATCATGTTGTTAACTCGTTTGTACAAAAGATAACATTTTCAAGTCTTATCTTCCAGTGATGTGCGTAATGACATTAGACTACACTCCGATGGATTAGATTTAACACAGGTTGTCAGGATTGTCAAGTGCACGGCGTTGTAAATGTGAAAGGAAATTCTGATGTTTATGTAAATATTTAAAGGTTTAAATAAACTCCATTTACAATCTCAATTCCAAAAAAGTTGGGACAGAATGGAAAATGCTAATAAAAAACAAAGAGGAGTGATGTGTAAATGTACTTTGACATGTATTTAATTTTTTTTTTATAAAGACAAGGTATTTGATGTTTTACCTGATCAACTGCATAGTTTTTTTTTAATTTTTTAATTGATGCATGCAACACATTCCAAAAAAGTTGGGACGGGGCAATTTAGGATTGATAGCGATGTGTGAAGTTGAAATAAGAAGCAGATGTGAAACAGGTGAGGCAATCGTCTAATCATAGTATATACAGTAAGGAGCCTCCAAAAAAGGCAGAGTCCTTCAAGAGCAAGAATGGTTCGAGGCTCGCCGATCTGTCAACAGATGCATCAGTGAATAATCCAACACTTTGAGATCAACATTCGCCAAAGACAAATCAGTAGGCTTCTGAATGCCCGTGATCTCTGATCCCTCAGACGTCACTGTATTAAAAACCGTTATGAGTCTGTAATGGAGATCCTGATATGGGCTTGGGAATACTATGGTAAACTTTTGTCAGTCGACACCATTTGCCACTGCATCCACAGATGCAAGTTAAGGCTTTACTATGCAAAGCAGAAGCCGTACAGCAACACTGTCCAGAAGCTCCACCCACTTCCCTGGGCTCGGTCTTATCTGACGTGGACAGTAGCACAGTGGAATCGTGTTTTCTGGTCCGACGAGTCGACATTTCAAATAGTTTATAGATAAAACAGCCGTCGTGTTCTCCTGGCCAAAGATCAAAAGGACCATCAGAGCTGTAATCAGCGTCACGTCCAAAAGCCAGAGTCTGTCATGGTATGGGGGCGTGTCAGTGCCCATATTATGGGGGCGTGTCAGGGCCATAGTGTGGGAGTGTGTCAGTGCGCATGGTATGGGGGTGTGTCAGTGCCCATGGTATGGGTAACTTTCACATCTGTGAGGGCAACATTAATGCAGAAAGAAATGTAGACATTTTGGAGTAATGTGCTGCCATCCAGAGCAGGACAATGCCAAACCACATTCTGCCCGGTTTA
Organism: Noturus placidus; assembly: GCA_022414735.1. Classification (NCBI taxonomy): domain Eukaryota; kingdom Metazoa; phylum Chordata; class Actinopteri; order Siluriformes; family Ictaluridae; genus Noturus; species Noturus placidus. The sequence goes on from JAFFST010045292.1 coordinate 28,745, forward strand.
CAAGTGCATGGTTGTGTAAACAGAGAGTGCGGGGGCTAGCCTGGCCTGCTGCAGTCCTGACCTGTCTCCGATTGAGAAAGTGTGGTGCATTATGTAGTGCAAAATAAGGCAACGAAGTCCCTGTACAGGCGCAGCTGAAGAAATACATAATGAATGAACGGGGAAAATTCCTCTTACTAAACTTAACCAACTGGTGTCTTCACTCAGCGTCCAAATGCTTAATAAGTGTTATTAAAAGAAAAGCTAATGTTCCACAGCGGTAAACAGTCGACTGGCCCAACTTTTTTGAAGTGTGCTGCAGTCATCAGATTTGAAATGAGCGCATATGTTCAAAAATAAATTAAATTCACAAAGTAAAACATCAAATAATGTGTTAATAATGTGTTTTCAGTATAGTACAGCATGAACTGAATTTTCAAAGGACTCTTTTTTTGTTTGTTTTTGCATTTTCCATACCGTCCCAACTTTTTTGGATTTGGGGTTGTATATTAAAATTGCCTAGTTAGAGGTGAGATGTATGGTAGATGGTGTTGTTGAATAAAGCTGGAGTATATTTAAAAAAAAATGGAGAGAACAAAAAAACATTCATAGCTGTGGGACACAAAATTGCTAAGTGCACCATACAGGAAGTTGTCATGTCTGGTTTCCTGTCTAACCAGCAGATGTAGCTGTACACCATCATAACACAGACGATGTGAAATTATTACCACGTTCATATTGATTGAAAGCGGTAGAGATAATAATGTTAATAATGAGTTAGTCTCAGGTGTTAGTCATTTGATGATGATAAATGTCTGCAGTATATATGAATAATAATAAAAATAATTAGTTAAAAAATTGTTTTGATTAATGTTTCCGTGATACAGAGATTTTCCACAGATAAGAACAACATCTGTTAAGACTGTGGCCTTCCCTGCTGCTGCTCAGTATCCAAACATGGAGAAAGTGATGAGAGTTTTATGAACAAAGAGTAATAGAGAGTAAAATAAGTGACCTTCAGACCCTAGCATCAGGATGACCGAAGGCTGTTGTTCACACTGCAGGTCCTGACACACGCTGCGATCCACAGAGCAAAGAAAACAAGAAAAACATTATAATTAGAGCAGTAAGTCAAGCTTAACTAGAATTTAGAGGCCATTTGTGTAAATGTCACTGAATTATAAAAGCAGCTCTGAGGTTATTACTGAGCCTTGTATTACTGTTTCATGATTATTACGCTTGTGAAGCACTGCTGTATTCTATCTCTGATATTGTACTGGACTATATTACTGTTTCTGTCACATATTTAAGAACATATTTTTACTGTTTGGCTATAAGGTTTGATCTTTGATCTTTTTTCTTCATATTAATTAATAATAAAACAATTAATGTATAAATAAACTTATTTCTTAATTATTGCTACATGATAAATATGTATTATTATTATTCTTATTATTTGATTTTTAAAATACTAGGTTAAAGTATTCTTAATTTACTAATAGGCCTCTCAGTAAAATTAAAATGTAATCTTGGTCCAAATTACTTTTCATTTTTTTACATTTGTTTAGGAATAAATGCATTCATTTATAGCATCTCTGTGTGTGTGTGTGTGTGTGTGTTAAACAATTTATATAATTCTATAAAAAATTATGATATAAAATAAATGAAGTACACATCATATCCATGTAATAAATATTTATATTATGTAAGAAAATTTATACAGTTACAAATGATACAGTATGTGATTGTGCCCTGCGATGGACTGGCACCCTGTCCAGGGTGTACCCCGCCTTGTGCCCTATGCTCCCTGGGATAGGCTCCAGGTTCCCCGTGACCCTGAAAAAGAGTAAGCGGTTGAAGATGGATGGATGGATGGATATATAAATAAACACTAAGCTCAGGGTCAGATTATGCTCTCTCAGTAATCCTTCACCTAAGGATCCGCAGAGTTGCAAAATGGTTCCATGGCGGTTTTTATCTTTCCTCTCGGAGGTGTAATTGAGTTCAAAGCTGAAGGCTCGGCGTGTGTGGACTCATCGTCGGTGAGGGATACAAGGCCTGGCCGGGGCGGCTCACGACCGTTTGTAGAATAAAATGGATGTCTAAATGATCTGCCCGAGGTCTGTCCAGGCTAATTAGCTACTCTCAGGTCTTCGTAATCGGCGCTGATTTCCTCTCACTGCAATAACGCCCACAACTTTTCAACAATGTCCACTTAACACTCATCATTATCCACTCCCACGTCATCGCTGTGAGGCCTTCCGCTGGCATTTTGCTCTTCGTTATTATTATTTCACCGTAATTGTTTGCGCTCGTTCACGTGAACGTTACATAAGAGCCTAAAACAGTGTTTATAACCCGACACTGGTATTAACCCTAATCAGGACACAATTCCTCAACTTTCCCAGGACTTTAAATAACCCAAATAATGTTTTTGGTTCATCTGAGCCACTGATCAATCTTTAAATCATTTAAATGACATATGTGTACATTTTTTCCATCACTCGTAGCTAGATAAAGATCCGAATCATCAAGTGTAGCTATAAACAGACAAAAACGTACAATAATGTAATTGCTGAGGTATGAGAGGAATAAAACACTGTTGCTATAGGAAATTAAGCAATAGCTCCACTGTATCACACCAGCCTGTTGCTGATTATTTTTCTGTATAACGTGAGGATAAAATGGTGGTCATGCTAAACTAAACTAAACTAAACCTTATGTTAACTGTTAGCCACATATCAGCCTCACAGCTCAAGCTGTTTTAAATGGTATAAGCGCAGCATGACTTGACTCCATAAAGCGCAGCACGGTTTTCAGGTCAATCAGCGATTCAATAACGGCGTTTAACAAAAACACTTCATGCTTCGTGCACGTCGTGAGTTTTACCGCTGTGTATCTGAAAGCGGAATTAAAAAACTATTTCCGCGGTTAGAACTGAAGCGTGGTGAGATTCTGTGCGTGAAGTGAGCTGTTTGAGCCACTTATCCCTCCATTTCACAACTCAGTCTACAGGCCACTCATGTCTCATTTTCACACGTTTTATACATTTACTCATTTTGCAGACGCTTTTATCCAACGAGACTTACAAATGAGTAAATACAAGCAAAGAAAAGAGGTTGGAAGGTCATTCCACTACTGAGTGACAGTCAGTTTGAAAGTTCTGGAAAGGACCTGGTGCCTCGTTGAGTAGGCACCGTACCAGGCGTCGGTCGTTAACCAATTGCAGGTTGCGTGAGGGAATGTAAACCTTGATGGAGAGTGTTGAGATTGGGAGGTGCTGTTCCAGACCCGGCCTTGAATTTGATGCGGGCAGCTCCTGGAAGCGTTCCCTCATCCAGTTTGAGTTGTCAGACAGGCAGGTAGAGATGCGTAGTGAGACGAATGGATCTTCAGGCCTGGAAGGATAAAGAGAGATGGTTTCATCAGCATAGTAGTGATGTGAAGCCATGAGACTCAATCACAGGCCCGAGAGATGTAGTATAAATAGAAAAGAGCAGTGGACCCAGAACTGATCCCTGCAGAACCCCAGCTGTTGTAAGTTTCAGTAACCTCTCCCCTCCACAATACCGTGAAAGATCATTCAGAAATAGGAATAGTCCAAAACACTGCTAAGTGGTACGACCTGTCGGTCCTGTTGTTCATTAAGAAATAAAAATCCAAACTCTGGAATATAACAGGAACAGTGAGGAGTGGAGAAATGATGCAATAAAATGTTTGTAGTGGATTTTTATTTCTTATGATTTGTCCTTCTTCACTTTTGCAATAAAAAATTAATCTAATATGCAGATTATGTAGCTTAGCAACCCTTTAACCATGCAAAATGTCATTAGTATCAGCGCACACACACACACGAATGTATTAAACACACTGCTCCTATTAATAGACGTGTGTTTCATTCATAAACATGCGGCAGGATGTGGGTGGGTGAGGCGTCTGAGCGGGAAATGTGTCACCGCTCCTTCCTGCACGCGTGATCGTTGCTCCGTTACCCGATTCTCCTCCGTTAATCCCACTCAACCCACCCGCCTCCCCTCTGTTGCCATGGAGATGTCATCCCTATGGTAACTCGGCGCCCTTTTTGCAGACCCACTCAGGGGGACTATAACAGCATAAAAAATAGTAATAATAATATTAAAAATAAAATAAATGTTAGTAATAAAGTGAACAAATCTAAATAAATAATATGAATAGGTTTTTTTTTGTAAAGAATAAAACACTGCTGTTACAGTACATTTTTCAACAGTTTTTCATTTATTGCTGTAAACAAAACCTTTAAAGCTACAGCTTTACCTCTGACACTGGAGACTCCTTCCATGAACGTTTCCTTACAGAAAACTTGACCTTGAGAATGACTCTTTATTCTTTTTGTTTATGTGAAGTGTCTGCTGTATGAGTTTTCGTGAACGAGCTGTTGCTATAAAAACGATGACATATCAGAAAGAGCACATAAATATAAACCTTCGCTACTGTCAGAGCCACTGTTCTAGAGAACGAATCAACACCTTCTGACCAATCAGGATCCAGAACTCGACAGCACTGTGAGGTAAAAGTGGATTTTTAGTCTCGGTGATTAAATTAAATGACATGTCCTTCACTGAACCACGCTTCTGTTATACAATCTGTTTTTACTGCTCCATAGTTAAAAAACATCCTCACCAGGAGATCAGGAACATCAAGTCATTACTCAAATGAGTTTTACAATGTAACCAGATAGAGCTCAACACGAGCAGGAATGTGTGTGTGTGTGTGTGTGTGTGTGTGTGTGTGTGTGTGTGTATGGAACAGCGTGTAATCTGAATAATTTAAAAGATGAATGGAGTGTGTGTGTCCTTTCTCATACAGTACTCTTGGATATATTCGTGTTAACTGAGTCATAACGATCCACCGTGAATAAGATTCAACAATTAATGTAGTAAAGTGCCCACACACTCTCTCATTTATTCACGAAAACACACACCTCGGAGAAAACTGGAATTATATCTGGCTAAACAATGCTGTCCAAAACACGTTTAATGTATTTAGATAAAAATAAATAAATAAATGAAACGTGCATAAAGTTTCCTTCTTTATTTATTTTTACACACTGATCCCTGAGCTAACAGTTAAGGTAGGCTTGTACTGGAGGTACATCGATATTTACGTGGAGGAAAGTCCATTGTAGACAGAGTCGGGTTGCGCAATCGGATTTTCTGACACATTTCATATTCAGGTTAGTAAAATCACTTGCATGTAGTACTGTACACACCTCTGAGGTTGCCAGATATTTTTCTTGAGTAGAAGCATCTCAAGACAAAACACTTGGATTTAAATCTGAAAAAAATCGGAGAGGGGAAGGGATAGAAAATACGGACTGAATGTAATATTATGTAGCATAAAAGCAAGATACAATTTGAAACATCTCTAATGAAAACTCTAATCCGACGATATACAGTATGAATGAGAAGATTTTGCTTGTATATCTTGTATATTGCTCATATATTGCTGCATGAATAATCCTGGTTGTAGTTATCACATTAAATGATCACACGGCAAAACAAGATGACTTCCGCATTCATTATTGAGAACCACATAGAATAGCACTTGATCCAGCACACGCAGTTATTGGACTTTTTATTCATTTGTATCATACTCCGATATTAAAGTTATTTGTGCAAAACATAACGATTTTGTACAATAAAATTGTAATGTGTGTATGTGTGTGGGAGGGGGGTGTTTGGGGGCTTTGATCACGCTTTTACCTCGCTCTGTAAGTGTTAGTGAGGTGACGTGAGCGAATGACGATGGTTAGAGTGGTAGTGTACAGTGGTGTGAAAAAGTGTTTGCCCCCTTCCTCATTTCCTGTTCCTTTGCATGTTTGTCACACTTAAGTGTTTCGGAACATCAAACCAATTTAAACAATAGTCAAGGACAACACACGTAAACACAAAATGCAATTTGTAAATGAAGGTGTTTATTATTAAAGGTGAAAAAAAATCCAAACCATCATGGCCCTGTGTGAAAAAGTGATTGCCCCCCTTGTTAAAACATACTTTAACTGTGGTTGTCCACACCTGAGTTCAATTTCTCTAGCCACACCCAGGCCTGATTATTGCCACACCTGTTCACAATCAAGGCATCACTTAAATAGGAGCTGCTTGACACAGTAAGGTCCACCAGAAGATCCTTAAAAGCTACACATCATGCCGAGACCCAAAGAAATTCAGGAACAATTGAGAAAGAAAGTAATTGAGATCTATCAGTCTGGAAAGGGTTATAAAGCCATTTCCAAAGCTTTGGGAATCCAGCGAACCACAGTGAGTGTCATTATCCACAAATGGCGAAGACATGGAACAGTGGTGAACCTTCCCAGGAGTGGCCGGCCGCCCAAAATTACCCCAAGAGCGCAGCGACGACTCATCCAAGAGGTCACAAAAGACCCCACAACAACGTCCAAAGAACTGCAGGCCTCACTTGCCTCAGTTAAGGTCAGCGTTCATGCCTCCACCATCAGGAAAAGACTGGGCAAAAATGGCCTGCATGGCAGAGTTCCAAGGAGAAAACC
>JAFFST010045292.1:35725-70063 GCA_022414735.1 Noturus placidus
ATTAGGTTTAGGGGGCAATCACTTTTTCACACAGGGCCATGATGGTTTGGATTTTTTTTCACCTTTAATAATAAACACCTTCATTTACAAATTGCATTTTGTGTTTACTTGTGTTGTCCTTGACTATTGTTTAAATTGGTTTGATGTTCCGAAACACTTAAGTGTGACAAACATGCAAAGGAACAGGAAATGAGGAAGGGGGCAAACACTTTTTCACACCACTGTATATTAAAGGATTGTGTAGAACAGAGCGTATGGGATTAAAATGCTGTAATATTCAGTAGTGGGGAAATGAAAGGAGCTATATTGAGAAACACGTCTATTAGCGCTGGCCGAGTCGGCCTTGTTAAACCCATTAGCCTCCATCAATCAGGTCCTAATTAGTGTGGAGTTGTGACGCAGGAAATCGGAGCAAGATCGTTAAACATGGATGAGGCAATGGGAGAAAATGGAACACACACACACACACACACACACACACACACACACACACACACACACACACACAATGGACTTTAGGGAGAGTTACAGTCAATCTGCTGGCTTTAATACTCTGTCCTGATCACACACTCTGTCTGCTGCCAGGTACATGTTTGTATAATATATGTGTGTGTGTGTACAGGTGGGACTGTTACAGATGAGTGTGTGTTTGGGGTGTTTTTGGGGGTGTGAGTGTCATTTTAGCTCTTGTCCTCTTTGTAAAGGCTGTGTCCGAGGTGTGTTACAGGTCTGCGTGTGTTTAAGGTGTGTTTTGGATGTGTTTCATGTGTGTTTCAGGTGTGTTTGGGTGTGTTTCAGGTGTTTGGGGTATGTTTCCGGTCTGCTCATGTTTAAGGTGTGTTTCAGGTGTTTGGGTATGTTTCAGGTGTGTTTCAGGTGTTTGGGTATGTTTCAGGTGTGTTTCAGGTGTTTGGGTGTGTTCCAGTGTGTTTCGTGTGTTTCAGATGTGTTTCAGGTGTTTAGGGTATGTTTCAGGTCTGCTCGTGTTTAAGGTGTGTATGTGTGTATGCTTCTCTCCTGTTGTGTTTTCAGTGCATTAGCTTTGTTCCTGTCCTCTCTTTGTGTGTGAGTGTGTGTGTGTGTTTCAGGTGTGTATCAGCCGAATGTGTTTGTGTTTCAGGTGTGTATTAATGTACTGTCCCATTCCTGTTTTTGCTTCACAGATCTATTTCAGAGTGTAAGTGAGTCTCAGGTGTGTGTATGTGTGTGTGTGTGTGTGTGTGTGTGTGTGTGTGTGTGTGTGTGTGAATGAACGCGGTCAGTATTGGGGAGTACCATGGGCTGCGGGTGGGATCAGCCCTCCTCAGTATCGTATCCGGCTGCATCATCATCGGCGTGTCTAAAGACTGCGATGCAGATGCAGTTGGGGGAGTTTTCCTTGGAGCAGGAGGACTGGGTGAGGAAGCTCACTTTAATCTCACACTTTCAGTTTTAACCATCACTTAAGCATCAAATTTTAAAGCATGGACACATCGGAACGGGTGGCTTTGACCAGATTAGATCAGATCATATCAGAAGAGAAGAGAAGAGAGGTGAAGGAGTCGTAAGTCTTGAGGAGAAACTGAGCCACTTTCCCTTTCAGTCATGCGATCCAGCAGCTGTAATCCAAACCACTCGATCACTGAGAGGAGAAACCCATTCACACACAGACTCCAACATGATGCTGATGACCTTTGACCTTCTGTACGACACCTATCGGGAAATCGTGTCACATGGCAGCTGCCCAGGAAAGTGTGTGTGTGTGTGTGTGTGTGTGTGTGAAAGTGTGTGTGTGAAAGTGTGTGAAAGACAGAGACAGGCAGACAAACATATAGCTCAGACACATACAGACAGACACCATATACACAGTTTGACAGACATGTAAAAACAGACAGACAGACAGACAGACAGACAGACACAAAGTTCCACAAGTCTAATATCACAGTAATGATTAAAATCAGTGGAAACATCACTACATCGTGAGATATTAAAATGTTTTTCTTTTCTCTCTGTTTATGTTTTGTTCTACAGGTCTCCTGATCTCCGTGTATCCGTTTATCAAAGCCTGGTTAAACGTCCATTGCATTTTACCCAACATCGGTGTGGTTCTTTCTTTTCATTATCTCAGAGCCTGACCACGCCCTCCTAATTTTCAGACCAAACTGCCTGTACTTCATTTTTACATCATTATGAATTTTACGAGCCAGCTACATACTCATACTGCGCTAGCATCTGTGAAACCAAACCTAGCGTTAGCTAACTTGAGCAACATCACTGTAGATCAGGGCTTGACTTGTACCGCCACATCTATGTTTTGCTCTTTTGAGTGCCGTAATTTTTCATTTTTTCGGTGTACCTGCAGTTTCCATAAACTCCACTCCACTCTGAGTCAGCCACAGAATTAAATGGACTATCTAGTTAATAATAGCAACAGAATGTTTTGCTAATCTCTCAAACTAATTTCATTGGCTACCCAATTAATTAACATTTTTCTCCCAGGAAACTTCAGGGTCCAGCCAATGGCTCCAACTCCGGCCCCTGAGCAGCCCTCTGATTCCCTCAGAAGAGAAGGTAAATGCACTTAGCTAGAAGCTAGCTAGTTTTTTTTGCTAGCTGTCTAACATCCAAAGTGGACAAGTTAGCAAGCAGCCTAAATAGTTCACAGATTTACAGCATTCACAAAATTCTTTATACACAAGACTTAATTTTGTATCTTCAATTATTTTTTAAACTTCATCTAAAGCTGGAGAAACCTTCAGTAGTTTATCAGAGTTTGTCTTGGACGAGCGTGACGTCACAGCGGTTTATGTAACCCACTCTTAAGTGAGTGTTTTTTGGCAGACGCAACGGTTCTTGGATTCAGTACATTCTCAGTTTTCAGTTCAGTTCACAAAGTGAGTTGAATCAGTTCGGCTCACTTTTAATTCACTTGGTTTTTTTTTTTTTTTATTAAAAAATGCTTATTTTCAGTACATAATTATATTCTGGAATTCTTAAAGCAGTAACCTTAACGTCGTGTAGACAAGTTCAGTTCAGATAGAACCGGTTGGTCTGATTGATTTAAAGGAATTGAAATCGCAGAAATGATTCGTTCATGAGTCAGAAGTCACTATTTCTAGACACGCGGTAAACGGTGATTTCTGTTTTTTTTTTTTTTTTTTTTTTTTTACATCTTTCAGATGTCTTTGTCCTCATGGGGGAGGCTAATTTACGAACAAAGAAACTGAATGACACATTTCGCTAAATAATCCTGCTATTCCCTGTAACCAACAGTCTTAGAACCCTCAAGGATCTTCAGTTGTCCTTCTGGAGCAACCTCTTAAAGGTTTTTAAAGTAGAACAACAACAAACGATTACAACAAATGATTTCCCTATCAGAAAGGGTTCGAAATAAAAATGTTGTTTTATTTTTATTTTTAATTTAAATCATACACTGAACCCTTAAGAACCCTTGAAGTACCCCTTTTCCTCACAGCTCAGCTGTCTCTGTTTTGACCCTGAGCTTGAGTTACTGTCTGTGTGGCGTTCCACATGTCACATGTTCCCCAGTTTCCTCACACATCCCAAAAAACATGCCAGTATGGTGGATCAGCAAATGTCAACCATCCCTATTTGTGAATGAGTGTGCGATGGACTGGCATCCTATTCAAGGTGTATTCCCAGCTTACGTCTGGTATTCCTGGGATAGAATCCAGAATCTGACGCAACTCTGACCAGTGCTTACCGGAGAGGAATGAATAAAACGTTCCTAATGGTACCATTTCCATAATGCTAGTTTGTGTATAGCCTAATGAGAAGTGAGGCAAGTCATTATTATTACAGCAGATGTTAAAATAACATCGCAGGGACATTATTTCTGGAATGTTATGCGAGCATCCTTCCTTCACAATCCCATGTGAAGCCTTTCATCCTTTTATCTGGTAGTCTCCGTATATCCTATTCGATTTCTGAGCCTTATGATGTTGCAATTTTTTTTTGTTTCAATTTTTGTTTCAATTTTCTCTCATTTCTATTTCTTTAGTTGTGTAGTTTGGTTGTGTCTCATTTCTACCCAGCTTCTGATCCATAATGGATCCCTGACTGTATATTATGGATAATGACTGTATTAAAGTCTTGGAAAGAAGCCAATAAAACAAATTTCCAGCTGCGTCACACTGCGCTTCGCTAGGCTTTAGTAAGGGAAATTTGACATTTTTTAAGAAAAACAGGAAATGCAGGTTTTTTTTTTTTTTTACCATATTGACTCCAGGCACATCATCAGAATACCGAGTCTCAGTTTGTAAATTAGACAGAGAGCTCATGGTGTGCTGATTTAGTGGCTAAACACGCTGCAAATTGAGTCATTTTCAAGGACTTTTCATAGTGACAATCCTGTTTAAATGTCTGCGTGACCCTGTGAGATTCATGTTACAGCTTTCATGTTCCCATTTCCTGTTTGATGTGGGCAGTCTGGGGTTTTTAACACTGTTTATCTCCACGAGTTAAAACTTTGACTAGCTGATGATGATGTCACCAGATACTTATGTAAGGAATAAAAAATAAATGACAATGACAGCTTGTTGTTCTTGTTACCAAGAAACCACAAAACGTAAACTCCTCTGTCCAGAAAACGTGAACAGCTGTACCTCTCTCTGGCTGTTACAAAGTGCTAACACTGGAGACTCCTTCCGTAAATGTTACATAAACATCTCCTTAGAGAAAACGTCACAATATCAGCGATTATACACAGTTTCAGCACCTGATGTTAATATTAAATGTGTGCAGAAGTACCAAAAATGCACTGCAAAGCTCATTTTATTCCATTAGTCCTTTCTTTAAAATCTATTTATTTTGGATATGGGAAGTGTTTTATTTCCTGGAAGTGATTTTATTTTAAAGAGCTGTCTGTTGTTTTTAATTGTAAATTAGATGCTTGTCCTGTTTGAATTCATCTCCGTCCTTTAAATGGAGGTGTGCAGTACAGGAAGATGATTACGGGCTCAGTGAGAGTGATGTCTCTGAAACCCTGTGAAGTGTCCAATAAGTGGCTAATGAAGGAGTGTATCATTTAATCAGAGAGGAGAGATCACTCCAGCATTATGGAAATGGATGCGAAATGCATCTCACACAGCATGCAGTCTCTCTCTCTCTCTCTCTCTCTCTCTCTCTCTCATCCGCTATTGTGTCTGCTCTCTACTCGATAACGACTGCTTTTATAATGGCTCACGCTGTTTTATTTCTATATTACACAATATATTTACTCTAATAATGACTGAACTAATCTGATTCTGGCAGTGTGGTAAGGGATAGAGGAACTGCACGATTGCTGAATGGATGGCAGGATAGATAAATCGATGAATAGTTAGAAGACTATGGGTCGACTAATAGATGTACGGATGAATGAATGGATGGTTGAATAGTTAGCAGCATCTAATAGATGGATGGATTAATGGATAGTAAGATAAATAAGTAAGGGTGGTACATATGGATGGATAGATGGATGGATAGATGGATTTATGGAAGGAGAAATAGATAGATGATAGATGGAAGTATGAATAGATGGATGGATGAATAGATAGATTGATGAATGGAAGGAGAAATAGATAGATGGGTGGATGGAAGGATGAGTACACAGAAGGATTAATAGACAGATGGATGGAAGGATGAATAGATAGATGGATGGATGGAAGGATGAATTGATGGATGGCTGGATGGAAGGATGAATATAAAGATAGACAGAAGGATGAATAGATGTAAGGATGAATAGACAGATGGATGGATGGATGGAAGGATGAATAGACAGAAGTATTAATAGACAGATGGATGGATGGATGAATAGATAAATGGATGAATGGAAGGAGAAATAGATAGATGGGTGGATGGAAGGATGAATACACAGAAGGCTTAATAGACAGATGGATGAATAGATGGAAGGATGAATAGATAAATAACTGGATGGAAGGATGAATAGACAGAAGGATGAATAGACAGATGGATGGATGGATGGATGGATGAATAGAATAGATAGATCGATGGATGGAAGGATGAATAGATGGATGGCTGGATGGAAGGATGAATAGATGGATGGCTGGATGGAAGGATGAATAGACAGATGGATGGAAGGATGAACAGACAGAGACTGAAGGATGAATAGACAGATGGATGGAAGGATGAATAGATAGATGGATGGATCCATTATTGATGCTGTAAATAAATGGCCTTGTTCCAGCAAACTGTTCTCATGTCTCTAGAAATGTTCATTCATTTATCCATCAAAACACAGCGCCATATTTGTTATAATTATTATTTAAATGAATAATGTGAGCATGTGAATAAAGCGAGAATAAATGTATTTTTCTCTCAGATCGCATGTACACACACATATTTATTCCTGCGGAGCATGAAGCAGTCGTGCTGTCACTCACTAAATCTTGGAAATAGGCCAAAGGGAAGAGAGCAGGGGGTGTGATGAGCAATGCTAAATGTATCTCTGTTTGTTATTTATCTTAGGGACTCTGGGTCAGCTGGAGCTCTCGAAGAGCCGCATGGGGACGTTTGTGGAGGCGGGAGCTGCTGCAGCTGAGGGCTCGCAGGAAGAAGGGTGAGAAATCTGTAAATTAGGACGGAGGTCAAGCAGCCTTGACCCCTACTGTGCCACCTGAGTGTGCACGCTGGACTGGACGAGAACAGAATACGGAACCATTACACGATAAAAAGCTGTTTATTCTAAACCTCGTATCGAGACATCCTGTGTACTTGTTAGATTTACATAAAACCACAGCGCTGTCGAGTTCTGGACTCTGATTGGTCAGAAGGTGTTGATTAATTCTCTATAACAGCAGTTCTGACAGTACCACAGCTGCAAATTACAGCTTATATTAACATGCTTGTTCTAATGCGTCATCGTTTCTGTAGTAACCATATAGTCATTCACAGGGACATGCACGGTGCATGCGCCACTGATAATAAACAGGTTTTTTTTTTTTTTTTAAATCATTGATACTGTATGGTGAAGTTTTCTGTAAGGAGACCTACACGATATTTTACATTTATGGAAGGAGTCTCCAGTGTCAGAGGTAAAGCTGTAACCTTAGGTTTGTGGTTCCTCTGTAACAAAGAACAACAAGCTGTGTTTATCGTCTTATTAACTTCTAGAGAGAGAGAGAACGAGAATAAAGAGAGGGAACAACCATGTATGTTTATAGCTGCTATAATGTAAGTGACAACAGGAACAGACGTTCCACAACATTACATGTAGCATGAAATGGCTACAAAGCATGATGTGTCATTCTTAAATGAATTATGAAATTGTAATCATTGGCAAATTGCTGTGATATAAGAGTAAACATTTGGGTTTTGGTTTTATAGCAAACAAATCAACTTCAGCGTAGTAAGAGTAACTACACTGCCAAATACATGCCGAAATTTGATTGTTTCGAAGGGAGACTCCAGAGAGAAATCAGATTGTATGCGTGTTAGAACTGTACACTTTTGGTAAGAAGACTGATAGATTACAGAAACATGGTCGGTGTAAGTGAGAGCACAGGCGTCGTTTTAATTATACACACACACACACACACACACACACACACACACACACACACACACACACACACACACACAAAAGAAAGCGAATCTTGTAAGCTAGTGATTAAAGCAAAGATGCTTTAGTAAATTACCAGCAGTGGTTTTAATTGTGAAATAATGTCAGGTTGTTTCCTTGCCCAGGAACAGCCTCTCACTCACACGCACACACACACACACACACACACACACACACACACACACACACACACACACACACACACACCCACACACTCATTACATTTTCATTCCGGTGATTTCCCTGTCTCGATATGGCTGTGTCTCCTGAGCGTGCTTGTAATTTGATTCTGGTTTCCAGCAGTGTGCAGGCGTGAATGTGTGGCTCGCTGGAGAATAGTGTGATCGTAACTTGCAGGCTTTGATGGCCATTTTGTATTAAAGTAATTTTTTTTCTGCGAGTGTGCATCAGTGCTTATGCCTCGTTTGGTATGACATGTTCATGAAGAACTGGAAGAGTTCACAAAGAGTCCAAGAAAAAAAAAATTCTCTGTACAGTACACGTCACCATTTATTTCTTAACGTGAACGTACAGTATATACTAATACGCTTTCCAGTACCGGTCGGTTTCTTTGAAGGGAGTGTGGACTGTGTACCCATCAATCACATGACCTGTGTCTCTGGGTCATGTGAGTGGAAGTGATTACAATCGTGTATGTGTGCGCATGCATAACCTCCCATCTTGCTCTTCATGCAGTATAAATGACACCATCAAGGAGAGCAGTGGTGTATGTCACCATGACAACCACATCCTCAGCATCTTCATTGCTGAAAGGAGTGCAGTACGCTTGCACAGATGAAACAGTCAGTGTTCAGAGCTCATTTCTACATTTGTGTCAGGAGATAGCTACGACCCTCATGTGTTGCAGAAATGTACAATTGACACATGTTTGTGACCGTTCTGAATTTGGTTCAATTTAATTCAATTATTTCATTGACACAGAAGCCACGCCTCCTTTCTGACTAACGGAAAAGCTACGCCTCCTTCAGTAGGACTGACAGAAGCCTTGACTCGCCATATTGATTAGTCCTGGTTTTTAGGGCTCTGACTCTCGGTTAGTCCAGTCTTTAGGGCTCTGATGCTCGGTTAGTCCAGTCTTTAGGGCTCTGACACTGGGATAGCCCAGTCTTTAGGGCTCTGACGCTCGGTTAGTCCAGTCTTTAGGGCTCTGACTCTCGGTTAGTCCAGTCTTTAGGGCTCTGACACATGGTTAGTCCAGTTTTTAGGGCTATGACTCTCGGCTAGTCCAGTCTTTAGGGCTCTGACTCTCGGTTAGTCCAGTCTTTAGGGCTCTGACTCACGGTTAGTCCAGTCTTCAGTGCTCTGATGCTCGGTTAGTCCGGTCTTTAGTGCTCTGACTCTCGGTTAGTCCAGTCTTTAGTGCTCTGACGCTCGGTTAGTCCAGTCTTTAGTGCTCTGACGCTCGGTTAGTCCAGTCTTTAGGGCTCTGACGCTCGGTTAGTCCAGTCTTTAGGGCTCTGACTCTTGGTTAGTCCAGTCTTTAGGGCTCTGACACTCGGTTAGTCCAGTCTTAAAGCTCTGAGTCCAGTTTTAGAACTTTGTATTCTTGTTTAGTCCAGTCTTTAGTGCTCTGACTCTTGGTTTGTCCAGTCTTTAAGGCTATGATTCTTGGTTAGTCCAGTCTTTAAGGCTATGATTCTCGGTTAGTCCAGTCTTTAGGGCTCTGACACTCGGTTAGTCCAGTCTTTAGGACTCCGATGCTCGGTTAGTCCAGTCGTTAGGGCTCTGACTCTCGGTTAGTCTAGTCTTTAGGGCTCTGACTCTTGGTTAGTCCAGTCTTTAGGGCTCTGACACTTGGTTAGTCCAGTCTTTAGGGCTCTGACTCTCCGTTAGTCCAGTCTTTAGGGCTCTGACTCTCCGTTAGTCCAGTCTTTAGGGCTCTGACTCTTGGTTAGTCAAGTCTTAAAGCTCCGAGTCCAGTTTTATGCCAGTCTTTAGAACTTTGTACTCTTGTTTAGTCCAGTCTTTAGGGCTCTGACTCTTGGATAGATGTTTTAGTATGTATGCATTTTATCAAACCCGAATACTACGCACCATGGATTTTCTCTTCTTTTTCTCCAGACCCTCTACAGATGTTCCGGATATTTTGGGCAGGCGTAAACCCAAACTCTCAGAGGTGGACCTTCCATAAACATCTGAAGCTCGAACCATCAACTGTGTGAGAGTATTATAACACCATTTCAGTTAGATTCAGACCTACAATTATTATCTGAGGCCAAAATTGTGTTTACGAGTAAAGGAAACACGTACGAGTTATGTATGTTATTAGTATGAACATTAGCACGTCATGGCCATGAGAGAACACCTCCTGTGGTGTTCCCTCCATCACCTCCAGGCCATCTCTTTCGACTCCAGATCAAATGCAAATGTGATATTTATTTAAAATTCTCCAGGGGGGATGAATCAAGTGTAAATGAACCACATGTAAAATGACATATAAATGAATCATATTTAGGGCGAATCATATTTTAGGGCGGCTGTGGCTCAGTCGGTAGAGCGGGTTGTCCACTAATCCACTAACCGTGGGGTTGGCGGTTCGAATCCCGGCCCGGGTGACTCCACATGCCGAAGTGTCCTTGGGCAAGACACTGAACCCTAAGTTGCCCCCGATGGCAAGCTAGCACCTTGCATGGCAGCTCTGCTACCATTGGGGTGTGAATGTGATCTCATTAGTAAGTCGCTTGTAAATGTAAAAATGATATTTCTGTAAAGCTGCTTTGAGACAATGTACCATTGTAAAAAAGCGCTATACAAATTGATAATTATTATTATTATTATTATATAAATCTTGTGGGATGTATGTTACTGGGGTTAAAAGTTTGATTCTGTATGGATTGATCATATGTAAACTGTTATCGGGGTAAAAAAAAAATGTTGATTCTGTATTGATATATCTTGTTGTACTCTGAAAAGTGTATGAGAATCAATAAAAAAAAAAAAAAAATCTCCAATATGTCTCATTTCCATTTTAGTGATGATCGATGTAAGCAATCCTGATGGAAGATTTAAAACAGATCATTTTGACTCGGGCGGAACAGAAAGATTGAGGAATTTAATAGCTTTTAAATGTCTGTTTAAAACAAAATGCACATGATGACTACAAATCATTTGAGGACATTTGTATTTTAAAATGTTTCTGGATAATTCTATGCTTTCAAGAAATAAAACACACTTAAAAGTACTGTATTACATTAAAAGATATATATCTGTGTCTGTGTCATGTTTCACCTCGTGTGTGTGTGTGTGTGTGTGATGTTGGAAGAAATGGCATTAAGATGTGAAACATCAAAAACAAACATAATCCCCCATTTTTTTACTTAAAAATCCCCACTTGGTCATAATTGGTTGGTTAATTATAAATATCGAAATTCATCATGAGGGTTACTCCACAGTCCTGATTATCCTAATCATCAATTTGTTTCATGAACCACTGCCTGTAGTTGGTTGATCTCAATCAGAGAATGATTTACGCCTACCAACCTGGCTCATGTCCAATCTGGCAACCATAATCAGTCCAATCTGGCAACCCTGGCTGCCTCTATGTGATCTTCTCACAGAGAAAAGCAAATGCAGCAGAGAAACACAGATCAGAGGAACGTGTCCAAGAGCCGAGACTCATCTCTACAGCTCTACAGCTTTCTCTCCGTTTCTAACTGACAGTGCTCCTGCTTATTACAGAGCTTTCAGTGCACAGGGTGATGGATTTATTACACATTATTAAGGCTTTCTTTTTTTATATTTTAGATAATAAAATATCATCAGAGATTTGAAGTGGTAAAACACGAGATGATCATTCAGCATCATAAGGAATTCACTGAGTGAAGGATTTTACGGTGCTTTCAGAGACTTGGGATGGTGATGTAATAAAAATAAAGATTGTATTTCCAGGACATGACCTGTCTGATTTCTCTGGGATGGATTAAGACTCCAAGATTCTTTTTTACAAGTGAGTTAAAGATCCATCCTATTTCTTATTCTAAATAAAAGTTCAAATCACATTTATGTATTCGAGTACATTCTGAGTTTTTGAGTTGTGAATCATGTATGGATTTGACTTGCTGCCCCATACTCAGGTGAAACCAGCGTTCTAGGAAACTAATCTAGTGGGGATGTGAGATTAAAATACCATTTGGTTATGCATAGAGTTTGTGATGACATTGCAGCAGTTGTCATGACTAAGCTGTGACCTTGCTTGAAGAATGCCGCCTGTGATTTCTCAAGAGCTTTCATTTTTACAATTATTCTCACCATGACAGTTCAGAAGGGTGTTAAGACCAGCAGAGAGGTGGATGTATCTTCTGTACCTTTGTGATTCTCGATTAAAGTCTTTCTGTCATTTCATTACAGGTTGCCTGAAAGACGTCACTCAGGATTAACAATGCAACACTAACAAGTCTACAACCGAGACTACATGACCATAACTACGGTATAGAAATGGTTTGTACTGAGCATAACTCGGGGACCTCCGTGCCCAAAAAAGAACCTCAGGTCCGTAATAAACGTAAATCCCGCCCTCAGGGCCTCCCATCACCGGCGCTATGCTGCGCGTGTGGCCTGTGCATCATGCTAGCGGGTATCAACATCACCCTAGTTGGCGCCTTTGCCTTCACCACGCTCATGCCATCCGGTAACCCGCCGATCATCATCGGACCCGTGCTTCTGCTCGTCGCCTTCACTTTCTTCGCCGCCTGTTGCGTGTGCAGCCGCATGCCTCCTCCACATAGCTCGCGTCGAACCAAATCGGGCAACGTGGGCTTCATGAGGCACCCCGGGGCAACGTTTGAGATTGAAACAAGCGAGCACACCATTCAAGACACGACCGCCGTGCAGCTCAGTCCCACCAACTCGCCCAGCTTCTCGCGAAGCTCAGAATCAGATCGAGATGCAAGTGTGAACGCAAATGCTAATATTAATGCTAATGCTCATGCACCCGCTCCAGACTATTCGCTCTTCACTATGGATGCTAACGGGCCGAACTCGGTGTCAGCGGCTTTTTCCACCGCTACAGGAAGTGGGGAAGCGGTCAGGCTTACGTTGCCGTCCAATGCCACCTAGAAGAGACTGTAAATCTGTTTTAAAATGTAAATAAAAATGTCGCAGGACGGAAGGTCATGCTTGGGTGATGTTTTGTGGTGCGTTAACGTAGATGTATTAGCGCAAGAGCCAGAGGAGTCCACGGAGTAACGGACTTGACACTGGCGGCTTTTAAAGCCTCCACAGGAAGTGAGAAATTCATCACATCCCCTTTATCATCCAACACCATCTGAAAAGAATCTGCAAATCTTTGCTGAGATGTAAATATGATTTTTTGAGAGGGAAGTGGCACTATTTTGTCGTTAATGCTAACTAAGATGCACTGGAATGTCCAGATCAGAAAGGTATGAAGATCTTTAAAGGATACTGAGAGACTTTTAAACTCATTGAAATGGAAGAAACCTCGGATCTATGAATGCTAATCAGACAAGCTTGGTGTTAGCAGCTTTTTCTGCTTCTACCATCTAATTCCACCAAAAAGAGTCCGTGAATTTCGACCGAAATGTAAATAGCGTGTTTGGTGTGTTCATCACGAGTGTATTTGGACCTCCATGAAAGCTAATGCCAAAGTGAATGCTAGCTTAAACAGGACTTTTCCGGGATTCACACTCTTGCTAATTGATGTAGCTTGGCATTAACTACTACTTTTGGGTGTTTTGTCCACAGGAAGCAGAGACGTGGTCAGATAGTCTTCACCTTCAGACGCTATGTCGGAGTATGAATAAGCGTAGTGCATTAGCGGAGACGTGTTAGCCCTTTGTGAAAAAGTCCTGCTTTTGGAAAGCTGACAGTCGACAGAGAAATGTATCCAGGACTTTTGAAACTCCAAACTCCAACTGGATGGAGCTTCGGTGTGTGAATCACTGTGTCTTGTGTTTCACGCGTTCGCACTCTGCCACTGTTACTCAGATTATTCACAGTTATGGCGCTAAGAAAGACACAGAATCTGCTGATGTGCCAAGACTGTCTGCTGTCTTTGCAGACGAAGCAGAGAAATACGGCGATGTGATATTACACAGACGAAACAAATACGAACCTTCTCTTCTCTTTCCCGGCACACATTTCTTTTTCCATTTCTATAAAAGCGTGTTGTATAGTCACACACTCTGTAGAATACACTGCCTTTTTTATGAAACTATTCAGCATTAAGAGTATTGCAAATACCATTTTTTGAAAATGTGTAATTAATACAACCATCATTAAGTTGTAGTATTTTTAGTGTTATCAGTAAATGATGGTAGGTTACGCAGACAGTTTGCTACGTGTGATACGTTGTAGCTCAGAGATGCTGTTAAACGTCAAGTTGGGATGTTTTGGAAAAAACTCGTTCCAAATATATAGTCGCATCACTTTCTCATTGTGCTAGACCACCTCATTGATACCCGAGGGTGAGTGCCATGTTCCCTTTAAATTCACGCCCCCAGAACTCATAAACACCAAAATGTTAATGAAGGAGGCGGAGATTTCTTAACTGTCATACGACCTTATAATCTTCTTTTTCTGAGATAGAGGTACTGCCGAATGCACCTGGAAAATGTATTCCCTGATCGAAAAGAGCTGTAAACCACTTAAATACAGTTTTTTACTGTCAGCTCCAAACATATTGGCATCCTTGGCAAAGATGGTCTCACATCTCACGAATCTAATCTTATCTAATTTTCTGCATATTTAATGATTAAGGGAATCATTTCTCTGTGTCACCACCTTTTATATTTATACCCCAAGTGGATGTCTCAGGGACGACTCAGGTGAACTTAAAAAAAAGTAAAAATATAAATACTATTAATATGCTTCAGTTGTTCCAGCAATTTGCTCATAGAGAATTTCTAGGGGTGCCAAAAAATATAAACATGTGTGATTTTGTTGCAAAGTGTAGTTTACTTAAAAATAAAATAATATATTTATTTAAAGACCGGTTTCTTTTTCGGTGTGAAATTTTTACCCATCTTTACCAAGGGTGCCAATACTTTCGGAGCTACGGAGAGTATGAAGAGCTGCATGTTTTTATCAGAATAAAAGGTTAGTATTAAACATGCACGAGTGTTATTGCATCACAAAATAGAACAACTAATCAGGTTCCTGTATGCAAATATTGATTTGGAAAGTGGGCAGGGCATGTAATGTTGGGAGTGTTTATTTTAACTGACATGATTCTGTTTTTTTTGTTGTTGTTGTTGTGAAACTGCTATGTGAATCTGTTTAAGATTTTTTCCCCGCCGTTTTGTCCAGCGTGCCATATTTCGTTTTTATTCCTTCTACCAAATTGCCATGATGCAGTTTGAAAGTGATTTTCCACCCTGCGCTCGTTCACCACGGGTCACCACACACGATTCTCCCACAGTGCTCATCAGAAAAGGGCATCCGCTCATTACTGTAATTATTCAAGAGAGATAAAGTGGCTAATGGAAAATAGCATAATGACACAACAAGTGTGTGTGTGTGTGTATACAGTTACAACAAACAAAAAAAGGGCTGATCTTGAAAACCTACAGCGTTTAAACTCCATTAATCTGTCCTGATATGTAACGAATGGCATTTTGTTTCCGTTGAGACTTTGTTATTTTATGCATTTCATTTATTCAGAAGTTAATTCTATATAAACGTCTGCTATAACCTACAATGCATTGGTTTTTTTTTTTTACAAAATTTTTAGCTCAATAATAGAAAGTAAATACATATTAGATTCTTAGATATCTTTTATTTTTAGAGAAAAATAAAACTTGGGCATTAAGCAATAAATTAAGCGACACATCCAAAAGATTGCGTGGTGAGACGTTTAAGTCATAAATCAGTCTGTAAAGGTTTTTTAAAAAGTAATTTTGAAAAATTGCAAGCTCTTCCAAGTATTGTGACATTTGCTTTGATCTTGTAGGGACTGATTTTATACACACACACACACATATATACATTATATATCACACACACACACACACACACACACACACACACACACAACCGATAATGCTGATAATGTTTCCCATTTAAAAAAAAAAGAAGCTGTACAAGGCCACGCCCACAAGAGACTAACTGCAAGCGAGACGAGTGCATTGCTAGTGTGAATGTAGGGTAACATCTAAATTATTATTATTATTATTATTATTAAGCACCATCATAATCCAACACTGAGGAGGAACGTCAAAGTTAAACTGTCATACCAATACACTGTCACGCCCGTAATCTAATCTAATCTAACCTAATCTAATCTAATAACCTGCTAAAGTTATAATTACATTAAGTTGCTACTGGATGCTACAGTAACTATTATCATGGAAACAGAAAGCTGCCTTAATGACTGCTATCTCAGGATCGATCTGATGAGGGCTAATCAAACGTACTCCATATGCGATTTTGTAATGTAAACACTGTGACTCTGTGGTTTAAAGTCGTTTGTTAAATGTTTGTTTGTTAAACCTGTAAAGATGTGCACTGTTGTTGGTTAAGAAAATTCTAAAGAAAAAAAATATTCGTCATTTCTGGCAAATTGTTATTTTTGTGTGTGTTGCTTTGAAATTTACGTTTGTTATCGTCGCTAATGTTGTTAACGCTACTGTTAAATCATTTGAGCTATATTTATCTTTATTTATGTATAGCTAGCTGACTGTGCAAGTAAAAAAAAAAAAACAAGTATAACAGGCCTAATAACTTATTTTAAAAGCTTTAGATACATTAAAGTCATTCCAATGAATATATTTTGTCATGTCTACAGCGTGATCAAATTCAGCCTATTATTATATATTTGATATGGTCACGTGGATAGCTGGAAGGAGTGATGTTTCATCAGTGAGTGAGGTGATGCATTCACATAAGCGTTTTCACTGAAATGTTCAGAGCTGTTGTGGAATTTTGTTTGTAAAAATGTGAGCTGTGACTGAATTAAACACTCGGCATGATAAACCAAATATTAAAAGAATGTTTTTTAATCTGTTTCTCTATGCATTTCTCCATGGCGTCCATCGACATAACGGGACACCATTTTCAGAGACCCAGATAAAGACAATTCTACACAGATGGTCGGTTTAATATCTGAAGACCTGGTTTTGAGATCTGAATCAGGTTCAGGCGGGACGAGTGGAAAACAACGAGAAGGAGAAAAAGACTTCAGAGACGTCTCTTAAAGGGATGACTTGGACTAAAACGCACAGTTTTCTATGCCACGATCAGTCAAGATGCGAAACTGGTACAAGGGTTCGGGTTCGTGCAAAATTACAAAAACAATCATCAGACACCGAACATCTGATCGAGTAGATTTAGCGTTAAAGGAAACTTTTGGCTGTATTATTACTATAATGTGTTAACCGTCCATTACTTGTCATCAAAATGAAAGAAATAAAGATAAATTATGAATAAATAAAATGTAGACACAAATTTCGAGACTACAAACATTTATACAATAATCTAAAACAAAATGAACAGCACTTCTCTTTATAAAGTAATGTTTTGAAATGTGGTGAGCACTGAAACTAAAGTAAATAATAATAAATACTTAAAGGATACCCTGAAACACATAATGGACCGTGTGTAACACAAAGAGAAACACAATGATGAGTCGTTGACGAACGAGTGGCACTTTGAGTCGGCTCATTTAAGTGATCAGCATACACGAATTATATTTCCCTTTTTTTCTTGTCTTGTTATAGATGTAAGCAGCGTCGTTATATATATTTTTTTTTTAATTGCGTCAACGGAAACTTCTTAGGGTTCTTCCTCCTACTGGACTAAGCTGGAATTACACTCATCGTCTTACTTTGCTGTCTTGTAAAGCTGTGTAAATTTCCGAATGTAATTTTTTTGTAGTAAATGAACCAAATTGCCAAACATTGTGTGCTCCAGTTGCATAAAACCACGTTTTCAAGTAATGTACAAAAATGATTTTAGATTATTACATTTATTTTATACACAGTAATAGATGCCCACCAGAGGGCGCTAGGTGCACAGTGAATATTTTCTACAACAATAGTTCCCAAGCTTTCCCAGGGTAAGGCCCCCCAAAGGCCATTAACATTTGACTGAGGGCCCCCACTTTGCAAGATGTCTTTAAAACACATTTAAAATACAGACTTCTGAAAATATCCCCTTTTTTTTTATTAATAATTACATCTTACATATTTACATTATATTAGGAATTGATTGTGTGTGTGTGTGTGTGTGTGTGTGTGTGTGTGTGGTTGTCTCAGAGTGAGAATTTATTTTTCACACCAAATTGTTGAGGCCCCCTTAACACCACCTGGCCCCCACTCTGAAAACCACTGTTCTACAACATACAAATCCTCATGGTAGTGTGCAGTGCTTGATAATTATCATTATTATTTTTGTAATTATGCAGTAATGTGACTACTTCTCAGTGTCTCTTATTTAACCTCACAAATACCCCCCAAATAAACATTTTTGTGCCGTTTGTGAGTATTTTGTAGTATCAGTGACACAATTGAAAGCTACTTTCAGTAGATCAAAGCCTCCAAAATAATGCAAATAAGCACCCAAGAGAGGTTATTAGAGATTAAAGTAATAGATTAGCTTTAATTTTGGAACAAGGGTGCAATATACACACAGTAATGACGTAATTAGTAATATTAAGTATTCTACACTGTATAAAATATGAAGACATCAATGGCATCCGCTGCTTTTTAAAACACATAAGGGCATTAAAGGTGTAATCACACCTTTATACAATCCATTTATAGTTACATTTAATATTGTAGAACTTCTGTGAAACGAGTTAGTTCCTGTTGTCACTTACATTATAGCAGCTATAAACAGTCGTTCCCTCAGCAACCGTCTCTTTGCAGATCATTACAGAGAAACCGCAAAGAAGTGTAAACTCTTCTGTCCTGAAGAAAAAACGTCAAGTTACAGCTTTACCTCTGACTGTTAAACAGTGCTGACACTGGAGACTTCTTCAATACACACTACATAAACATCTCCTACAGAAAACTGCTGTAGGAGTCCCTGTGAATGAGCTGTTACTATATAAACTTATAAGAATGAGCGCATTCAAATAATCCTGTAATGTGCAGCTGCACTGCTGTCAGAGCTGCTGTTATAGAAAACTAATCAACACCTTCTGACCAATCAGAGTCCAGAACACAGCAGAGTTGTGGTGTAACTGTTTCAAATGTTCAAAGAGGATGATGTTTAAGGGTTAATGGTGAGTCTAAACATCTTGGATCTGCCCTGAACTGGATTGTGGCGAGAGTTTTAGTGAGCAAACATACAATTCTGGCTCAGTCTGAATGAATCAGGAGAGAGAGAGAGAGAGCGACGGAGAGAGAGAGAGAGAGAGATAGAGAGAGAGAGAGAGAGAGAGAGAGAGAGAGAGTAATGAAGCAGAAGGGATTAGTGGAAAACGAGCTGCTGGAGATGTATATAAGTGGAAAGCAGTTACATCACCATGGCCTCATTCAGACCTGAGACAGAAAAGAGTGAGAGAGGGAGAGAGTGAAACAGAGAGCAAGAAAGAAAGAGAGAGCAATAAAGAGTGAGAGACAGAGAGAAAGCAAGAAAGAGAGAGAGCAAAATGGCAAGAGAGAGAAAGCAAGAGAGAGCAAGATGGCAAGAGAGAGAAAGAGAGAACAAGAGTGAGAGAGCAAGAGAGAGAGAGAGAATGTGTGAGAGAATGAGAGAGAGATAATGAAATAGAGAGAGATAGAGCTAGAGAGAGAGTGAGAGAGAATGAGAGAGAGTGAGAGAGAGTGAGAGTGAGAGAGAATGAGAGAGAAGGAGAGAGAATGAGAGAGAGAGAGAGAGAGAGATAGAGAGAGAATGAGAGAGAGATAGAGAGAGAATGAGAGAGAGATAGAGAGAGAATGAGAGAGAAGGAGAGAGAAGGAGAGAGAATGAGAGAGAGAGAGAGAGAGATAGAGAGAGAATGACAGAGCGTGAGAGAGAGAGAGAGAGATAGAGAGATGTATGAAATGTAGAAATGAAATAAGTTAGGTTAGTTTTACACAGAGGGATTAAACTTTATCTGCAAAACCTCGCTGGATTTTCTTGTGGTTATGTTTAAGCTAATAACATTACAAAAAGTCATGTTTCAGTTTGATCTTGTACGCTAGGACAAGAACATTTCACGGGACTCCTGTGATGGTTAAAGAGGATATATTACAGTCATTTAACCAGAATGTCACATTAATCACTGCAAGTCTGGTTTAATTTCACTAAAGGCTTCCACGCTCCTCACTCAGCAGCACACAGAATAGCACTTCATCCAGCACAAGCTATTCTTCTGATTTGAATTGTTAACATCGTGCTCTGAGAGTTTCTTCCACACCACAACATGCTAACTCCACACTTTGAAAGTTTTGCCTGGAAACGAATCATTTGAAACGATAACGTTTAAACCAGAATATCTCCCAAACTATTTTTCCATCCTCGTGTCCCTAACACTAACTAAAGGACCCACTTCAGGTCTGTTTTCAAGACCAGATAAAGATCAGGATGAAAGATATCTGTATTTGTTGTCCTTTAAAGCACACTTTGTACCGTCCCGTAACAAGGACAGTCAAGACTCAGCGTCTCTTTAACGTCTTTGAAAGGCTGAAATGTGAAAAGCACATATCTCGAGTCTGATCCGTCGTGCTCCTGCCAACTTCTACTCAACGCCTTAATTTACTTGACAGGTGGCGTACAGAGCAGGTAGACGGAGGAGCTCTGCCTCTGAATAACAGCAGGACCCAGAGGAAGTAATCAAACACGAGCCCTTGTTTTCAGGAGAGGAGCCTGAAAGGTTAGAACAAAACGAGTATAGTGTGTCTGTCGAATGGGACCAGCTCTCAACGGACTGGAGCTTCTTTAAGAGATGAGCTTTTTTACCATAGCAGCCAGAGAGAGAGAGAGAGAGAGAGAGAGAGAGAGAGAGAGAGAGAGAGAGGGAGAGCACTCATTAACACCAGGACCTCATCATCTTCCATCTCTCATGGGTTCCCTGTGAAAAGAGCGAAAAGAGAGAGGCTTTAGACTTTAATGACTTTCCCACAGCACTCTGTGGTCAGGAGAGGAACCTCCTCTGACTCGTCCATGGAAGACTGAGCGCAGTGTCCGAGCGAGTGTCGCTCTGCCAAATCCCTGAATAATCAAGCCTTTATGCGTCAACTTTTTTCCCCCTTCGCCATGCCAGCGGACACGCCGAGCCTCTACGGGTATCTCCAACATGGCCGAGCCAATGAATTCGATGGGGAAAACAACAAACCCGCACTATAAAAAAAGCACGACTGTGACCTCCCAGGCCAACACCGAGTGTTCTGTCCTCCATAAAGAGAGAACGAACGGCACTGCTTTTAAACGCTGTGATTTATAACTGACATCTCTTCCTGAAAGTGGAGGGATATCGACTTGTAAAAAAAATAAATAATGGGATGGGATGAAAAAAACATCACAGGAAATAGTAAAAAAAAAGGAATATAGAAACTTCAGGAAATTGTCTGTTAAAAATCAAAAGATTAGAATAAAAACATACTGAATAGAAAATAGGAATAGAATTGAAATTGTGTCGTTCTTTTGTGACGTGCTGTTTGAGAGAAATAATCAGTGATGCAGTGTTGTGATGAAGCAGAGTCACTGACGCCTCCCAAAAGTTGATTAATTTCCCCTAACGGCGCGTCCTCTCACACTGCAGCACTTCTGCCTACAAGTTTTAATTCAGTAAACAATTACACGTCATACTTCTTATCCGTTTATATTTACACTTAATGCTGTGGAATGTTAGTTCTTGTTCTCACTCCTGATAGTTCCTGTTTATCTTCTCTTGGTGTTAAGAACACGTTCATACCGAGTGTTTATCTTTGGGCAGGTAACGTTATTGTAACGTAAGGTTATTGTGTAGTTGAACTGTGGAGGTTTACAACAATTAAAAGTGACTCTATATACCCAAAAATGTGTTCTGATTGTCTGAATGTTCTAGCGACGATGGAGGATAATCGGTTATTAGTTATGCGTCGGTGCGGATTTTACCGAGCGACAGCCGTCCATGAGTCTCCAGGGACGGAGCTTAAGTTAAATCCGATTGACCGGTCCTAAAGTTGACCATGATGTCACGTCGCCACCGTAAAATCTTTTTTTTGTTCTTCATCTCGACATAGCACTCGAATTAAAATGTTAGTTTTAATGGCCGTATATAATAATAAATTAACAACATTAACTACTCTAGAATGACATAACATAGCAAGCTAGTTACGGTTAGCTAAATAATAAACACTGACGTTATAGTAAAAGACTTACTGTTACCGTCTTGTGTCGGATATCAGGAGGTGGATGCAAGTGCACCCTTTCTTTACAAAAATAATTACAAACAAAAACGAAAAAAAATCAAGACACGAATAACAGTAGAACTAGCGAAATCGCAGTACGAACACGAAGCAATGACAGTCGGACAAACACTAATCAACTAAGTGGTGAGAAAGCAGAACTTATATAAGTGCCCTAATCACTAACAGGTGAAACACAAAACGGTGTGTGTGATAAGGGAGGCATGTGACAAAGTCATGTGATTTGCTGGGGATGCTGGGAAAATCTGAATCGAAACCTTCTGACCAATCAGAATCCAGAATTGTGATGAACGTGTCATTTATACAGCACTGATATACTGTGTATATACAGATGTTTATCTGAGACAGGTGATATGCAGGAGATTTTTCACCTGAGAGCCTTTTCACACAGTTACTACACAATAGAAAAGCACCACACAATACAGAGCAGCTTAATTGCGACTGGGCTTTTCACCTTTTCTCCGAGACGTCTAACATTTCCATTAACTGGCTCAAACTGGAACATTCCACAGGCTGGGTCCTATGAAATACTTAAATAAACAACCCTCTCATATAACCTGTGAAAAAAACAGCTCTGTAATCCTCCCAAGGATCTGCTTAATACCACTTCCTGCTGTGCTCAAAGCCAGAGGAAACAGTGCTGGGCGTAAATCTGAGCCGTGTCCAAGCACGTCACAAGCAGCGTGTGGGTTTTAACGGCCGTGTGTGTATCCATGGGCACAGGAGTGAAAGTTTAATCGGGGTTATAATTTTCAAATATAACTTTAGGTCCAAAATGATGATGTCCCGTCAATCAAACACGAACGCAATGCCCGAAGTCGCAAATTTCGAATTTAAAAAAAAAAAAAAAAGTATCACTTAAAAGTAATGTAAATTTTTAACTATTCATATTATATCTACGAATCCTTCTTTGCATCTTTTGAATCACACTCAATACTTTTGTGCTAAATTATCGAATCAGCGTTTTCCACAGAATGTGCTTTCGACTGAAACATGGGGGCGGGGCCAAAATCGACTTCCGATCGAGAGCAGCAAAAGGCAGGGCTAAAACAAAATATTACCTCGCCGTCTGCAAATCCAGAACATGTCGTGAAGAAAAAAACGTAATGTCTGGATAACAACGTGAATGCAATTGCACCTGGCCCCGCCCATCAGGACCGCAATATGATTCATGTGCGTTTTTATCAGCACTCACGATGAAGTGTGAAAGTCGTATGGAAGAAAAATCAATGACACGAACGTTGTAAAGCTGTAAATCAGGATTTGAAACAGTCATTTAGAATTTGTATATATATATATAAAAAACAAACAAACACTAACTGCTAACTAGCAACTCACTTTTATTCTCGTGTCTCTATTTTGTCGGGCCGTTCTTCAATAAAATGAATCGTTGTGTATGGTGTTTTGGTCATTGTTCGTGTGCCAGGCATTTCCTCCTGCCTTGTGATCCGAAGTGCGTAAGGCTGATGTCAGAATATCTATTTCTAACAAAGGCTCTCTCTGAGACAACGTGTCCCTCGTTGGCGCTTTTGATCGGCGCGATAAGACCGCCACACATCTGTGACAAATCAAAGAGCCTGAGACGAGCTGAAAAGTCAGTGCGTTATTTTCAGGTTTGGAAAATATGGAGACAAACTAGTATTTTTGTATAAATGTAAAAAACAATGCAAAAACAATGCAAAATCAAAAATAAAGAAAGTTTTTATTTGACACTCCCTTATACAGAACACAAGCTAGGACTGCTGGGACAGATTTGATGGGAATCTGCGTCTTTAATCAGTAACATTAACTGCTGTAAATGGTAAATGGTAAATGGCGCACTTATATAGTGCTTTATCCAAAGCGCTTTACACTGTGTCTCATTCACCCATTCACACACCAATGGTAGCAGAGCTGCCATGCAAGGTGCTAACTTACCATCGGGAGCCACTTGAGATTCAGTGTCTTGCCCAAGGACACTTTGGCATGTGGAGTCATGTGGACTGGGAATCGAACCACCAACCCTACGATTAGTGGACAACCCGCTCTGCCACTTGCGCCACAACCGCCCCACAACTGCTGTACTGTGTTGATTTTGAAATGTGTGGGAATTTACTCAGAAAAGCACAACGGATGTGTTTATAAACGTTTATACGTTTCGTCACAGATAAAATGCAGCGAAATGTACAGAGTTTTCTTTCACCGCCGTTCCTCCAGTCCCACCTCGGTCAGGAGACGGACCGTGGCGATTTTCAGTGTGGACGCAGCGTTCGTGAGATCTCCCTCGGCCTCTGAATCAGCACAACGTCTGATGTTTGCGGTTTCTGAAGAGCTTTCAGCTTGTTCCATAATGCGGCTTTTGAAATTCGGTGGGGCCTCGAGTGAACTGAACCCTGTGCCAGTTAGCAAAATGCCATCTTATGTAACAGCACAGAACTACGTGAATTAATTACCATACAGCCCGTACAGCACACAATGAGCTTCTGAGCTGCGTTTCATGGTGTCGCTTTCAGTTAGTGAATCTCACCAGTGATGACTTTCGCCATTCATTACTCACCTTCCTGACGCTGGCACTTTAGTTTTTCTCTAGGGGACGGTCCTTAATCTGCCCATTGTCCCCTTTAGGAGAATAAATATTATACAACAGTGCTGATGAATTCTCGACTCTGATTATTGATTATTCTGATTACTTTGGAAGTCCAGCTCTCTGAATTCTGTACCTCTGTATCTCTGAATGTCTGTACCTATTCCTGTGAGGAGTAAAATATGTGTACCTCTAGGATTATCAGTTTAGACTGAAGGTGAGATTAGAGTCAGGTGTTTTCAGTCAGTGGGATGATGATCAGGTGTGAGTGAGTGACGTCCGGTTTTATTTAAAGAACAGGGATCTATAAGTGTATCACGGCACAAACAAAGGAGATTTCTGAGGACCACAGAACTCTGCATTCCATCTGTGAAACAAGGAGGTGGTTGTATGCATCTGTACCAGGACAGCTTGCCATAATTGATGGAGCAATAAATTCTGAATTATACCATCGAATTCTAAAGGAAAATCAGGCCATGAACTGAATCTGAAGAGAAAGTGGGTCATGCAGCAAGACAACGACCCTAAGTACAACAGTGGTTCTACCAAAGAATGGATAAAGAAGAATGAAGATGTAATATTGGATCATTTTATTTTTTTCAATGAATAAACAACCAAGTAGAATATTTTTGTCTTGTTTGTTTAATTGTGTTCTCTTTATCTACTTTTAGGACTTGTGGGAAAATCTGATGATGTTTTACGTCACATTTAAACAGAAATATAGTAAATTCAAAAGGGTTTACAAACTTTCGAGCACTATATTAACGCTAACTCCTGGGGTTTTAATGAGAGCTGACATTTGCTCTGTTTCTGTGCATAATAATAATAATAATAATAATAATAATAATAATAATAATAATCAATGAAAGAACAATATGTCTGCTTCCAAGGACAGTTGCAACACTTGTTTACAGTTCACTGAAATGGTACACTCCAACTCAAATCCTTCAAATAATGGTCTATTTTTAACTCAGCAATTGATACTAGGGTAAAAATATTTATCATCGTAAATATTTGCAGCGATGTGAGCCAAAGGTCCAGCAGACTGCCCTAGGTTCCTGTTGACTGTCTCCTACATATATCTTTGAACTTCAGTTTCATCGCAAATGAATATGCAAAACCCAGGCAAAGAAAGAAAGAAAGAAAAAAAGAAAGAAAAGAAGTAATCCCCCCAGGCTAAGTATTGTATGACAAGCTGAATTAGCTTTGCCAAACAAGCAACAAAGCTTTCCTAACTCCATACCTAGCCAAGACACTGAAACAAAACCCCAGACCCAACAAAATGGTGGCCGAACCCTCCACCTTGTTTTCGGACTGCGCAGTATATAAATAAGGGACTTCGGTACAACCAGTAACCAACTGCGTATAAATGATCCAGTATTTTAAAGTCAACTCTACAGTTGATTTGATCTAAAATCTACAGAGACAGTGTGGGACATGAGCACAGATTGTAGAACAGAGAATCTCCATCCTGATTGTTCGTTAGTCTTGAGGGAGCCCAGAGAGTGGATAGAGCTGGCACACTTCGTGAGAACAAGTACAGTTAGCCAGGACGAGTAGTCTCATGCTAACAGGGCAGAACCCAGGTGAAGTGTTCAGCATTGTGTGGGAAGAAAATGACACTACTGTTGCTATTACACAATGTTCGCTCTTATGAGGTGTGAGGAAGGAAAGCTTAGCTCTTTCTCTTCAACTCTCTCTCACGTACATTAGCGGCTTTTCGAGAGCTTAGATGTTCGTTTGCCATTAAGCCTCTTTTTGTCCCAGACATCCAATCACATCGCTGCTCATCTTAGGCAATTCTCTGAATATTTTGAACAGAATTTGAATGAAGAAAAACCCTGTATGAAATTAAATAAATAATAAAAAATGCCTATGAACAGTGGTTGTATAATATTGTAAGTAAAATATACTACAGGTTCACTATGTCTTAAAACAAACAATTAAATGTATAAATTCTCCCCAAAATTTTATTAAGTAAAGAAAAGAACCGGGAAAATGATCAACTGAAAGATAATGAGCTCTGTAGCAAAGCCTAAGATATCATTTGAACTGGAAATAGAGCTCCAAAGTCGGCTAAAATGGGCAACTTCCGCTACCTTGTTCTCGGGCTCTGTAGATCATGACTGAAAGCTACTGAAGAGATCTTTTTGACTGTTATAATGTGATTGTGTCACGATGTATCGATCAATATCTGAGCCTGAGACGAGCTGAAAAGTCAGTGCGTTATTTTCAGGTTTGGAAAATATGGAGACAAACTAGTATTTTTGTATAAATGTATGAGAGAAATGAAAAGCTTAAAAGTGAACTAAGGTTTTCATTTCTAGAGGAAACTGGTTTTCATTTCTAGTCGTTCAGCACCGGAACACTTGCATGATGATTATGTAGAAAAACGGTACACCGTTCTGACACCTATTTGCAAAAAACAAGTATGAGATATCATTTGAACTGGAAATAGAGCTCCAAAGTCGGCTAAAATGGGCAACTTCCGCTACCTTGTTCTCGGGCTCTGTAGATCATGACTGAAAGCTACTGAAGAGATCTTTTTGACTGTTATAATGTGATTGTTTCACGATGTATCGATTAATACACCCTTCATTTTTACAGAAATCTCTGAAATAAGAAATAGAGGACTGTTTACAGAGAAAACTGTTTTTGCTGCTAATGAATATAAATCTGAAAAATAAAGCCATTCTTTGCAAGAAATCCTAAAGTGCAAAGTGACCTTCTATAGCAAAATCCAATCCTTTATTACTAAATTGCTATCACTTTTGTGTGTGTGTGTGTGTGTGTGTGTGTGTGTGTGTACGTGTGTGTGTGTGAGACTCAATTTGTCCCCAGATATTTTCCACGGAACACAGGAGTGCAATCTGAACCACCAGGGTGCTGCATGTTCATACCACCGTACTGTACGAGGGATTATATAACAAATTATTATATTGTGCATCCACAACAGCAGCAAGAGTCTTTGACTAAACGACACTGTTCTCTCTCACACACAATATATTTAATGCTTTTATGATGGCCTTGTTTGTGGGCTGTAAAATCCAACCTTGTTATAATTACACTGAGGACAATTCAGCTTCATTTATGGCTCATAAAACCCAGACTGCATCTTCTAGCCGGGCGTGAAACTCTCACTTTTGCACTGTTTGCATGCTCTGTCTGCCCCCCCAATAGCCCCACCCTCTTGTTTTCTATTGGTTAACTCTTTCCAAAGTTCCAAAATGATCTACTGTTATCTGAAGATTTTCACTTTAACATTCAAGTCTATTCACTTTTCTTTTTTGCCAGACCGCGTTTGAATAACCACTTAGGCCTAACCCTTTTGGCATGACAACATGGCCTTATCACTTTGGCTTCACTCCTTTGACCTTATTATTATTGCTATAAATGTTTTGCTTTCAATGTCAGCTTTAGCCCGAACACCTCGTCCTAAACGCTTTTACTTTAAATGAATTCTCGCCAAACACAGCTAACAATAACCACGATCACACGGTGTGTATAACTGCTATAACCACAAGCCCACTGCAGTAATGCTGTCTTTTATTAGAATTACCCCATGTTAGCATGTTTAGTGTGAAGTACTATTTTAAGATCCATGACCCACGGGCCATCCTGCGTTTGAAAGCACAAAGACTAGGCTCGGGGATTAAGCTGTCCTTCATGTTTATGCCGAGTTAGCTGTTTAGCTGCTCTGCACGACTGTGTTTCCTTCCTCAGCTGGAAAAAAAAAGACCAGACAGACGGCTAAATTCTGCATTTTCGACTCTTCCTGTGGTGATGGAAAGGAAACTGGGAGTGTTCCTCATTTGTTGCTGGTGACAGACTGACATATGTGACATTAATCGTTTTTGAGTGGTTTTCAGTTCTAGTTTCTGAGCTGATTCTATGTCCGCGTCCATTTTTCTTTTCCTTACAAGAGCGTATATGAACGGTGTAATCGTCTACCTTTTGCTATCTCGTGTAATTTGCTGCACTCAGCACTGCTAATTGTTTTTTCACACCACACTATTGTGGTCTAATCTTTGTACGTCTCTCACAAGCAGCTATCGTCGTCGGCTATCTCCACATCCTTGTAAGCCGCCTTCGAGCAAACTGCTGGGAGAGAGATTAGAGCCGGTCCTGTTTGAGTTATTAAATTATCTTTAACCTCACCTCGGTCCTGTTGTCAGCTTTGAGGTCTTTTCTGGATTAAAATGACGTATGAAAAAAGCACCACAACGACGATGTCGTAACGATGTCACGTGAGGCTAAAACAATCCTGGCATTAATAAAGGAAGCTTTTTTTTTTTTTTACAATTTATATTTTCAGTGTTCTTTTGGCATTGTTTCACTTAGCAAAAAAATAAATAAACATCTTAGATGAATCACGAATCAAAAGACAAGAATGACTCCTGATTCATCCGCTGATTCACTTCAGTCCGCTCTGTAGCGTGCTCGAAAAGTTTTAGAAAGTCTGTTAACAATTACATCGTAGGATGGTACGGAGAAACAGATGGCAAGATGACTGTGCGGATTATTTGTTCAGGCCTCAGCCACTCACACGCCTTTACAACCGGCACAGAACCACGTGAAGCGCCGTGTACGACATCGTTTAAACTTTACCAGGGATGCAGATCGTTTTTATTCATATCACCAGCTTATCAACAACCAATAAATCTCTAACATTACCATGACAACCATAAATTAACGTTTATATGTTAACATGTTTTGTGTGTGTGTGTGTGTGTGTGTGTGTGTGTGTGTGTGTGAGAGAGAGAGAGAGCGATTTAAGTGATGAAAACTTAAATAAACTAAAAAAATAAGAGATTGGAAAATTATTTAATGAGAGATTTTAAAGAAAATATCTAAAACAATATAAAATGATTTAAAGTTATAATAAATTATTTATATATATATATTTATTTATAAATATATATATTTATATATAAATCGTTAAAAAAGATTACTCAGAGATTTTTACTCAATGTTAACGTCGTATCGTAAAGGTGAAGACTCAGTGAATCCGTCTGTATCACTAGACTATAATCAGACGCTCGGGATTAAACCCACTGATGCTGCGGTCCTCTTGCGTCTCCTCCGCCCCATCCTCCACTTTCAAGCCTTGTTAAGATCCAGATCGTTATCCATCCAGTCTGGTCGAAGGAAAATACAGGATTTGTCGAGATTTGATGAAAGCAGCAGACGAATTTCACTGTGAGATGATATTTTTGTCCTTTATTTGATGCACAATCATTTTATTTCAGGAGTAGGTAGTCAGCTGCAGGTCTTGGGGTCAGATGCAAAAAATTCCCAAACCTACAGTTTATGCTTTATAGACATAATCTCTTCCGTGACCCAGGAAACCGTTTCGGACCTAATCCTGCAAAATATCCTGGATCGGATACACTATATCCAATCCGATCCGATCTTGTATCCAATAGAAAAGATTGAGATTAGGATTGGAAAATACATA
The DNA here is from genome assembly GCA_022414735.1 of Noturus placidus. Lineage (NCBI taxonomy): Eukaryota > Metazoa > Chordata > Actinopteri > Siluriformes > Ictaluridae > Noturus > Noturus placidus. The sequence continues at coordinate 65,623 of JAFFST010045292.1, forward strand.
CATCTTATTTGGAACTGTAAATGATTACATAAAGAGTACAGATTTTTTTATTATAATTAAAATTTATATATGTTATTATAGTTGCAATGCAAAGTGATTTTTATCTGAACGTTTCAGTTAAAAAATATCAGACGGGTTATTATTTTTTTCCCCCCAAGAAACAATATCGGACTATAAAAAAAATCCTCGTGGGGAAAAATGAGCAACAGTGATGAGTTCTGCTACGTATCCGGATATTTCAGTCCCAAACCTGTTTAGCTCTGCCATGAGGTTACGACTAGGCCCATCCAGGTTTTTCAATGAAATTATCTTAGTGTATGGATTTGAAACAAACAGAAATTCTGTGGTCTGAATTGCACAGGAATGTTCACACACACGGGGCGCACGGTGGCTTAGTGGTTAGCACGTTCGCCTCACACCTCCAGGGTCCAGGGTTCCCGTCGGGGCCGTGTGTGCGGAGTTTGCATGTTCTCCCCGTGCGTCGGGGGTTTCCTCCGGGTACTCCGGTTTCCTCCCCCAGTCCAAAGACATGCATGGTAGGTTGATTGGCGTGTCTAAAGTGTCCGTAGTGTATGAATGTGAGTGTGTATGTGATTGTGCCCTGCGATGGACTGGCACCCTGTCCAGGGTGTACCCCGCCTTGTGCCCGATGCCTCCTGGGATAGGCTCCAGGTTCCCCGTGACCCTGAAAAGGAGTAAGCGGTTGAAGATGGATGGATGGATGTTCACACACACACACACACACAGAAAAAAAGAACCTGAAGTAGTTAAAAATGTTCTGCATGTTCAGTTTTGTTAGCGATTACAGGAAGAGAATCCGTGCAGTTATTCTCTCCAACGCAATTTACATCACTTAATGTATATAAATGTTTTCATTCTGAAGCAGACGTATCAGTTGATCAGCTAGGTTTGGGACGAAGTGAACATTGTGTACCACTTTCATTTTTTTCCTTCTTCCGAGAACTCGTCCTCTAATTTCTGAGCATGCGAGTCTGTACTGGATGCTTTTACAGCTGCAGTTTACAATAGAAAGCGCTGCGGAGTCTCACGTCATCACCGAGACGTACAGCCGAGTGAGAACGTCAGCGTGGAGTCACCCGATCCACTACAGAACTTTCTGTCAAGCTGCTCTACAGGAAGTTAACGCAGTCCTACCTAACGGTTTGAATATTTATCCTACTCCAGGATAAACTTTATCAGATGTCAGATATTAAATAATTATCTATGGAGTAAAGTGTAAAGAAAACGATACACAACACTAAAAGGACTAAAAGTCTGGCTTCAACTGATTACAGTCTGCATTTTAATTCCTTTTGGTAAATGTCCAGATTTTGGTAGATCATTAAATTACTACGCAACATCCCAAGCACACTGGTGTTGTAGAGTTCTGTTTTAGCGTTTCGACATTTGTCTTGTTAGGTACTCATGATGATTAGGAGGCCAAGCACCAACGGTTTGCAGCACCTCAAATTGCTTTCGTAGTTGTTTGCATTTTGCTTCTTTTTGGCAATTTTAGCATCTTTGTTCGAAATTGCATCAAAGAAAATTTGATGGTTACATTATGTAATAATTGTAATTTTATAGACTGTGTGTATTTTGCAGTCATTTAAAGACTACACTTCTTCAGATGTGCTCAAAGACAGATTTGGGCACAGAACAGATCAGAATTCATCATGTTATACTGAAATGTGGCCAGTGAAGAGGTGTGAAATGTACAATTTCATTCATTTTGTATGTCCAAAATTGATCAAAATGTATGCTTACTAAACTATTAGCTGGATATTATTGTATTTTATTTTTTATTACAACAGCACTTTCCTTCAACCCTTTTGCTGTTGCTTTGCTGTGTGGACGTACAGTATGGAGGTTAGCTAACCAATCTGGCTGCTTAATAATTCATTATTGTTAAGAAGTTGTCAAAAGTTCCATTGTAATATTTTATTTCGTAGGACTAATAATCACATGTGGTATAAGGTCATCTTCTACCTCAAACGCTTTAGTATCTACACGAGTCCCACTTGGTGCTTGGTCCCTGTTATTGCTGCTTGCATCTCATTGATCTATTGATTTGATCGTAAAACTTTAACCTAAGGATCAAACGTAAGTCATTAAGACTAAAATGATTAGGGATCGGTATTTCGTCTCATGGGTAAGATCGAGACATTTTGGATGGCTTTAATTGATTTGATTGATTGAGTTTATCTCTCTCTCTCACTCACTAAAATGATTATGGGTCATTTTTGAAAACCGCTCTGTTTTTGAACATATCTCCATATTCACGAAAGCAGTCTTTTGTCTCCTCCACACGAGGGTGTAATCATAAAATAAAGTGAAATTAAGCAGCAAACATGTTAATAAATAATTATTCGTCCATTCAGAAAGTGAAAATGAAGTGACACATGAACTGGATTGTAATTAAACCAAATATATACAGCACCTTTCTCGTTATGGAATCTAAGCAGACAAGGGTACAGCATTTCTAACGCCACGGCTGTGTTTCCATGTCCGAACCATACCCATTAACTCTGTCAAGCTATCCGTGAGTCAGTACTCAGCTGGTTCTCTGCTGACCTCCTGCCGTTATCAGGAACACCTTATGTAATTGTTCCTGTAATATTTAGGCGAGATGTCTCGATGTATCATGGCGACCATGCTGACGCTCTCGTTCCTCAAAAGTAAAGGCATCACGGCGACCACCTCGGCATATTTACCACACATAGGTGCATACATAATCTGGCCCACAGGAGCATCACACAGGAGAATAGATTCACACACAATACAGAACATGCAGCGAGACTCTATGTCAACACTTAAAGTCTTTAAAAGGCTCTGATAGCGTATCAGTTTTAGCAATATTTACATTGTCTGAGGTCAGACTTCAGGACACGATGACACTATGATACCACTAAGCTTCTGTAGCAAGCTGCACAGACACCCAAATAAACTCAATTAACCAGGCTAAAGTAATCAATCAAACACTGTGAGTCGTTCTGTTGTTTAATTTATTACAGAACGACTCATCATACTTTTTATCTATTTATAGTTAATTTTAATGTTCACGAAACAAGTTCGTTACTGTTCTCACTTACGTTATAACAGTCGTTCCCTCTCCAGCTCCCTCTTTATTCTAGCAAAGTTCCGTTTCAAAAATATTAAAAGTTTATAAATGTTTCAAACTGTTACTACACATCTAGTCATCATATTACGATATTATCAATATTACGATATTATTTCTTCATTTCAACCCTCGGTTTACATTTAGCCCCACCCACAAGTGGAACAAAGCTGCTCAACTCCACCACCAATTCCTTAAAAGGCAACCCACATTGCATATTCATGCATATTAACGATGCCATATATAATATTATGTATAGGGGTCAATATAATGTATAGGGGTCAATTTATGAGGTCAACATGACATCAAAGCATGAGTCTTGTTCAGCCCACAAACTATCAACATGCTAGCTAGCTAATGTTAGTAAATTAACTGTAACATACATGATATATTTACAGTTTTGAAACACCAGAACGATTGGTCAGTTTGTGTGTGTTGATTAATCTAAATCATTTATCCTTTTGTGTTCCTGGTCAGAGGTCGGACATTTTGAGTTAAGAGGCGTTGTTGAAAGTGGTTTGGACAAAAGGGGAGGAGTCGAATAGGGGGAAAGGGAGAGGAGTGGTGTTTTGACTGCAGTTGTAATTAATATCGCTGCCAGCAGGGGGCTCCCAACATTACGTTTCATTATTTTACTCAGCATTACACTAAACACTGCTCACTTCTCCTTTCACAAATTTTCCAGCCATCCATCCTCTACCTGGAGCCTATTTCAGGAGGCATCGGGCACAAGGCGGGGTACACCCTGGACAGGGTGCCAGTTAATAAATTTTTATTTATTTAAAACAAGACAGCATTAATGTTTACTGTCATTCAAACGAAATTATAATGGGTTAGGGTTCGTTTTAGGTTATCCCTAACCCTACCCCATTATATACTGTATTTTTTTTATCTAGCTAAAAAAAGACAAGACAAAATCTCACTGCAACATTCATTTAATTTAATGTACAATCCTCCATGCACGTTTAATCATTTATCTTTATTTAAATCACATCACAAAGTTAGCGCACTGCTCTGGATGAATGAAAGTGTGTGAATTTTGTTGTTCTACTACTCACTTCATGAACTGAATAGAAATATTTTTATATAAATGCATTATGATATATATTTTTTCTCACATTCTGTTCTTATTCGGTTTATAATCAATATTTCTGCAAGAAAAAAAAGATAAAGACATAACCCTTCTTCGTGCAGACTGCTAACGTTTGCTAAGCTTATTAACGCTATCAGTGCCCGAGTTTAAACACTGATGTACAGTGGTGTGAAAAAGTGTTTGCCCCCTTCCTCATTTCCTGTTTCTTTGCTGTTTGTCACACTTAAGTGTTT